>JAXGGA010000833.1:0-186168 GCA_038373865.1 Uloborus plumipes | reverse complement strand
GAAATATTTATGTTTAGAGCTAAGCCTAAACGAATGATACTATTATTATTTTGCTATGGAATGTGCTGGGACCATTTAAAATCGTCGTATAAGTGAAAAAGGCCCATAAATACGGCGGTGTATAAATGAAAGAGTTCACTGTATTTATATTTGTAATTGAGTTAAGATTACGTATGGTTTTACCTTTTAATGTTTTTATGCCGACTTTAAAATCTTTGCTTTAAAGGAGTATTGATGGTGTTCATAGAAAAAAATTATTCTTTTTAGAGCATTTTTCAGCTACACTTTTGAAGTGCGTTCTATTTTGTATTTTAAAAATATTTTTATTTTATTCTTTTCAGTGCAAATGTATTTCAAAAATAGAATATTGCCTTTACTAGAGTCCTAACCTTTACGACATTTCATCTGATTGAAGCAATTCCGCCCACAGCTCGATCATGACATCCTCAGACTGCAGTTTCGTCCTTATTGTGGACTCCTCAGTCAGGAATAGCCAATAATCGAGCTGGAGGCAAAAATTCTCTTATTGAAGCCAAAATATCCTTCAAACTGGTAGATAAAATGCATTTATCTTGCCAGCTAGCGTCCGCAAACCATGGTACGGTTTAACTCGTAAATGGAAGGCAAAGGTTAGGGTAATATGCAATATGTTAGCGCTTATAAGCCAGGGCCTTAATAAGTGTATTTTATATTTTTCACATGGTATTTCATAAAAAATAAAAATCAAGAGGACTTCTGCAGTTGCCCGATGGACCCGCCTTGCCCCCCCCCCCCCCATTAGCTAGAGCTCCCATAAATGACAGGGTTCCTAGACTTCATTTTTTGATATTCATAAGGGATTTTGGGACTGCTACGGAGCCAGGGACAGTAGTATTTTTGCAATTACTACTGTGCCTTTTGCTGTACTTCAAAGGTCACAAAGGGACTCTCCATGTATCCAAGTAAATGTTCCAGCAGGGAGTAAAACCTTTAAGACTCCCTGCATACAACTAAACTCGAACCTCGAATTTGTTTGTTGTTGACCGACAAAGTTTGTTTTCCTCTTAAACTCGTTTATTAAGTTCTTATCTATAAAATGTTTTCTTGTGATGAAATTTAGTTCATCCCTTAAGCTGCAAAAAGCCTTTAAGACATATGTCGGGCACGGAACTTTTAGTCTTACTTTGAAATGTTTCCTAATTTATGGTACATTTTCTTTACTATTTTTATTATTTCTTCTCATGAAAAGTAACTTGTAGAACTTGTATTAATCTCTTTAGAATACTCATTCAGAATCTAAATTTTTGTGTGAATCGTCTATGTTTATCTGTTCTCCATTTCTTGTAGAATTTTAAAATTTGGTAGCTATGGACAAAGTGCAAGATAATACAAAACGTCTTGCGAAATGGTATTTTGGAGGAATCGCAAGTGCAGGTGCAGCAAGTTGCACACATCCTCTAGATTTATTAAAAGTAGGTACATTCTAATATCCATTTAGTTTTGTAATTATTTTCTTGTAAATTATGAAAATTATTTGATCCCTATGCCCCCTTTTTATTGTCATATATCTTTTTAATTTTTTAATAGAAATCGAATAAGGGAGTAAAGTATACTGCTGAGATGGTAGTTTTTAAAAGTGCAAAAATTATATCACATTTTTATGATTAAAGAAATTATTTTACATAAAGCTTCCACACATTAAAAATAAATAAATAAATAAATAAAATAAAATAAAAAGCTTTCTCAAAAATGGTTTGGTTTAAAAATTGACCTGAATTATATTTTAGCTGCAGGTTTTTTAATTATGCATTTTTCTATTGGAAACTCTGACCAAATGTAAAAATAAATAAAATAACTTCATGTGATTTTTTTAGAACAATAAATTAAATAAAAACATTATTAGTTCTGTAATTGTTTCAGAACAATACAACAGACAGATAAAACTTAAGTTTCATAAATGCCTCGAGTTTTGATGACTTGAATATTCTTTCATTTTGAAATTTTCATTGGGCCCCAAACTCTTAAGAATGCTGTAGCACCTTCTTGTCGCTTAAACTATCAATAACTCAAAGTTTTATGCCCATCTCTTTATATCTTTGCAGTTTATTGAAAGCCAATTTTGGTGTGTATTTTACTTTTCGACTGTAGATATACTTTGATTTTTAACTGCTTTTAAACATAATAGAAACAAGAAACTGGACTGGATTAAGGGAAACTTAAGTGATAGTTGTTACTTGGTTCTTGTTTAAGTATAGCAAAATGAATATAACATAATTAAAGTTATACTTAATAAACAAATTTGAGTATAACTTTTATAATGAAACAATCATTGTCAAAAGACTGTTTTGTGGTAATGTATAAAACTTTCAACATATTTATGAACTTTTTTAATTTGCCTATGCATTTATTTGTTTGAAATCTTTTGTATTGTTAGAGATAAATCCATTAAATATATTTGAATGAAATAAATTTAAAAAAAAAGATAATTTCAGTGTTGTGCTCTGAATTTTGAATTAGTTTGAAAAGAACAATATAAAGATTTTTTAAGTATTTACTTTTTCCCCTCCCCCTTCTAGGTACATCTTCAAACACAGCAGGTTGAAAAAGTAGGCATAGTGAAAAATACAGCTAGCATCATAAAAAAGCAAGGTGTGCTTGCTCTTTATAATGGCCTTAGTGCTGCACTTTTACGTCAGGTAAGCAACTTGCTAACATATTGCACATTGCCTTTAATTTGATAATCAGACTCAAAACTTTTTTTTTCCTTGCAAAGTTTTGTTTTTCTGACTAGTAGTTTCACAGCAACCTTTATTATAACATGTTCTTCAACAAAAATAGTAAATCAGATAATAAATCTTGCATATAATAATACAGGAATATGTTATGAATATGGGTTAGTAGCAATAACAAGGTAATAATGCAGTCATCACACAGGTTTGCTACTTTTGATTAGATTGTTGTAATTAAACTTTTTCACTTGGCTTCCTTAGATTAAACTGCTGCATAAAAGGGATTCCTTGCAAACTTTTACTTTTGTTAAGGAATTAATTTTAAGTTGTGTTATCTTAATTGAAAGCAATTTTTTCACTGAAAAGTTTTCAATATATTGTGTCCAAGTTCTTTATTCTTATAACATTACTTCTTTATGTCTGAAATGCATTTTTCATTGGAATTTACTAAAACTGAAGATTTTTCCTCCCCCTAGTTAACTTACTCTACTACAAGGTTTGGTATTTATGAAACTGTGAAGCAATACACTAATAAGCCAGGTGAAAACATGCCTTTCTATAAAAAGGTATTACTTGCTACAATAGCTGGTGCTACTGGAGGTTTTGTTGGTACACCTGCTGATATGGTTAATGTAAGGTATGTGACAGTAATAAAATCCTATTTTTATTCACCTTATCAAAAGCATTTTTTTTTTTCATTTATGTTTTGCAATATCGATTGTATCATTTTAGATGCTTGCATTTACCAGTGACAGCTTGTGAGTCATTTATCTGAAGGTTCACTAACGAAATTTCGAAAATTAAATGTGCAAATACTGGGTTGCACAAGTTAATGCTTTTATGATTTAATTTAATTCTATAACTTATTTTATTTTTGAGGTAAGCAAATCAATAACAATTTCATTTAATGCAAGCATGTTATTTACTATGCTTTTTTCTTTTTTTAATTGAGAGAATAGTTAGAATGTTTAATTTGTTGTTGCTTTGCTTGTAGTGATTCCAACAAAATAGTGTTTTGTGATTTTTTAGTACTTGAAAATTAAAACTGAAAAACAAAGCAATAACTTCTTCCTAAAACTTATGTATCAATCTGAATTTATGTGTGTTAAGTTAGATCAGTGGATTTTTTAAACCTTTGGGAGATCACCCTAAGGGTAATTGAGATCCTCAGCGGAAGGATAACTTCATGATGGGCAATAGGGGTTCAATGGATATTTTAAAGGCAAAATAATAATTATAAAAAGCCACCGAGCATTGCAATTGAAAACATATAAAAAACCAATTGTTAAGAGTGTAAACAAGGATTCACAAGTCAAACTTAATGAATTAAAATTCTGGAACTTTCTCCATATTCCTCGGTTACACTTCAAAGCATTTTTTTCATCATTCATGGTCAAGTTTCTGAATTACCAATTTTTGTTTTATTTTTTAATTTTAAGTGTCTATGGTGTTTAATTTTCCCAGATTCCTAATTAGAAAGAAAATAATTTCTTAAAAAATGTACTTGCATTTTTGGAAAGTGCATGAAAGTTAAGTATTTTTCAAAAAGCAATAAATAAATAAACAAGAGTTGAAGAAGGTACTTTTATTTATTATTATTTTTTATGCTTAACTAGGGCTTGAAAGAAACTGGGTTTTATCAAAAAAGCTTACCCCATGCGGTGGTGTGCTTTGCCGAAGGCCATGTAACACCACATGCGGGTTGCACAAGCCGCCATAAACGACGAGGTCAAGGCTGCCTTGACCTTAGTGGTGAATATAAAATATTGCCTGTAATCTTTTACCATCTAAACTGAATTTTATTTCTTTTCCAGAATGCAGAACGATATAAAATTACCAATTGACCAAAGAAGAAAGTAAGTTTTTTTTATCTGGTTTTTACTTTCTGTTATGTATTTTTTAATATATTGCTACCAGACACTTAATACAAAACCTAAAATGTGTCCAGAAACTAATGTCAGTTAGAAGAATTCAATTGATTTCAATTGCATCCAGCTAAAGAAAGCCATAATGGTTTCTGAGAATTTTTTCATGTCTGTGTTGAAAACTTTTTCCTAATTGTTTAATGCATTTCAAGTCTGCCTATGAGGGATTTTAACAAATATGAAGATATCAGAGATGAAGTTTACTGCCAAATGGCATCAGAAACTATTAACTTCAGAGACTGCTTCTCTTCCCCCACCTTGGCTTTGTCTATATTTTTTATTCATTTTAGTAAAAGTGATGTAAAAAAACATCCTTATATAATTTTTTCTTTTTCATAAACATCTGACAGTTTCTTCTTCAGTAATTATATTTCCGGTCTATAGTCTTATATTTTTACTTTTTGAAATGCAATAAATCTCTTGATAAAGTTTTATTTTACTTCCGATTTTCAGCTTTTAACATTTAAATACTAAACTCATGTTTGTGAAAATTGCAACACCATGAAGGACTTGCGCGAATGGGCTGAAATTTTCGGCAAATGCAAAGTAAGGTATGATATGTAAATGATTAGAATTTTATCGTATGCTGAACGCCAGATTTATCCGAATAAATAGATGGCTGCAGCAAGGCGTGTATGGTTAGAGGTGGTTATCTGCTTGCAATAAATGTTAGCTCAGACATTGCTTATGCCTCTTTGGTGAAAAAGAGCGAGGTTTCTACAACTTGCGAAGTTTGAATGGGGGAGGATCATCGGCCTTTGTGAAGCTGGATTGTCTTATCGTGAAGTAGCCGCTTGTGTGCAGCGTAACAGCAGCACAGTAATGCATGTTTGGAAGCAGTGGACGGACAACTCGGAAATCCGGGAGTGGACCCCGAAATGTGACATCAGCGCGCGATGATAGACACCTGATCCGCATGGTGCTGACGGACCGCACAGCTTCTTCTAGACACCTGGCAGCACAGTGGTCAACAGCTACAGGTGTTTCATTGTGTGCTTCATCAATCGTAGACGTCTGCTGCAGCGTGGACTGCGTACATGGACTACTTTATATAGGATCCCCTTCACGCTAAACTATCGTCGCCTGCGGCTACAATGGGCCAATCAGCAAAAGGACAGCTGTACTGATTGGCAGTATTCTGTGTTTTCTGAGGAATCCCTCTTTAATTTGTGGCACTACAATGAAGGCCGCATTCGTGTCCGATGCTATGCCGGTGAACGCCATCTTCCAGAGTGCATTATCGAACGTCACAGTAGACGAACACCTGGAGTGGGTGCCATATCGTATCACGGACAATCTCAGTTGCTACGAACTATGGGTAACCTGAACAGCAACCGGTACATCAGTGAAGTTCTACAGCACCAAGCTATCCCCTTCCTTAAAGGCTTGCCTGGCGCTGTATTTCAACAGGATAATGCCCGCCCTCATGTCGCTAGGACTGTTCAATCCTTCCTTGCATTGCAGCAGCAAAGCAAGAAAGGATTGGTACAGCTTCTAAAGCTGGTACAGCTTCTTCCCTGACCAGTATATTCCCCGGATATGTCGCCGATTGAACATGTGGGGGATTTCGTTGGTCGGCATCTCGTTCGGGATCCTCGTCCTGTCGCTTCTACAGACGAACTTTGGGTACGCATACAAGCAGTATGGGATGCTCTGGATCAGCAGACATTAAATATATGTTTGACTCCATGCCAGGTCGCATAGCAGCACTTATTGCAGCGCATGTTGGCTACACAAAATACTAATTTCAATATTTTTGAATTGTTTGTTGGCTTTCCAAGTTTAATCATTTATTTGTACCACTGTCACTCAGCTGTGTATTAAATTTCATTCAATTATCACGGTTCCTTCATGGTGTTGCAATTTTCACAAACATGAGTTTAGTTTGCCTTTACATTACAACCCTTTATCTATCCATTTATTAATTTATTTTTTAAGTATGACCTGTGATAGGTTTCTACAATGTACTGAATACATCTTGATTTCTCTAAAAATGTTTGAAACACAGATTTCAGAAATCATGTTTTGCCATCGGCAATTGGAAACGAAAATTAATTGACCATCGATGGGCTTCGAACAATCCGCATCGACCCATCACTGAAAAATGCCATCGATCAAATTTTCAGTTTGAACTTTTATGAATAAGGAAAAAAATCTTAGCTCTCTAGGGGGGGGGGGGTTCAACCCTAAAAAGCCCCTTCTCTGAACCCCTGCAAGCACATACATATTCTCTGTTTTATTTGTTTGGATTATCCATCATCTAAATGGGGAAAAACTAACCTAGCAGCATCCTAATGTGTTGATTAGTGTCTATGTAGCCTTAACAATTGTGCCATGTAAGGTTTACCTCAACAAAGAAGCAATGGGTGTGTAATAAAAAATGAAAATTTGGAGATATAGCAAAAAGTACTTGTCTGTTTTGTTTGAAAAAGATTTTGTTGGTAGGTCTTATTTTTACTGCCATGATGCGTGGTTGAAATAAACTGAAAATGCTTCAAACCACACATACAAGCTTCATTCCTTTTACTGGCAAAGCAATGCAAATGTACTTAAGTCCCATATTCCTTCAACAAATGTATTTGATAGTTTAATTTGTTTAAACATGCAATGAAGGCAATCTATTTACATTCCTTGAAGGAGAAATATAAAGAGTTTCAAACTTATTATTAAATAATAAAGACAATTACTAAATTGTCTACATATCTTATTTTTGTCTTGTTTTGCTTTCATATATTTTAAATTTGCAGTAGCTTATGGTTTATTGATAAATAAAATTATTCAAAATTTCTGATTAAGCTCTTTTGAAGCCAGCTGCTTTGTTTTTGCTTCTTTTGACAACCTTAATTGCCTATAAATCTGTAAAAAAATTTTTATCAAGAATAATTTTTATACAATATATATTTATCTTCTTAATAACAAAGTGAAAAAATAGAGAGGTCAATTGTTTTATATTTAGGTGTTACGTAACAATTTTTCCCTACTTAAAGTAAAATAATATTAGCATTATTTATCTTTTGTTTTTAATGCATACTTTAGGGGCAGTTTTAGTGCAGTTTTCCATGTATATTTGAATTATTTTTATGTCATGCACAATTTGGGCTCTGAGAAAATTGTAAAATTCCCTAAAATTTTTCAGATTTGAGAACAAATCTTAGGAGTACACTGCATATTCATCCCCACTCTTGGGGATGCCACTGAGTTCACACATTTTTTACACAAAATGTAGCTTTTGTCACCCTTTGCTTCTCACTGCTTTGTTTAAGTGTACTTCTAATAGGTTTATTTTAATTATTTTTTACAAAAAGATTAAATTGATAATTACTGCTGCAATTTGATAGTTTTTGTAAGTCTTAGATTAAGAAGAATTGTTTTAAGAACTGCATTAACAAAAGTAAAAAGACTGGAATATTTCCCCATTAAATTTAAAATATGATGTAATAAATGTAATTAATCCTTAATGTTTGCTATTTCTGTTGTAATTTTATTTGTGATTTAAATCTATCTAGCTATAAACATGCACTAGATGGCCTAATTCAAGTGTACTCAAGAGAAGGAGTAAAAAAATTGTTTTCTGGTGCAATGACAGCTACACCCAGAGCTGCTTTAATGACAGTAGGACAGGTAACCCTTAAATATATTTCTGAATTTCAACATTTAAATATGTCTGAGATGATCAAGAAATTAGTTAGGTGTCTGTCAGTAGATAAGAAATATAATGTTCTTACATGTTTTATAGCAGGGGCTCTCAACCTTTCAGGGTCAGAGCTCCCCTTTAAAAACTGCTGTGACTTCATGTAACCCCCCCCCCTCCTCAGACTAACCTATTTAATAATTATTACAGGAGTGCAATTAAGATTTGAAACTGAATCTAGTTAGGATAACCAGTAGCGTAGCTAGGAGGTCCAGCGCCCGTGGTGAACTTAACCCTTCACTGCACGATTTTTTATATTTTTATGAAAAAAATTATATGTTACCTTTAAATAGCCCCGAGTTCAGGAAAAATGAAAAAAAAAAATTAATCTTAAAAATTTGCATTAAAAATGATGTTTTAATTATTTGTTCTATATATGGCACAAAGCACATAGCATATGCTTTGTATACCGATAAGTGTAATAATCTACAATGTGTTTTGTGCCATAAGTGGTATAAACAAATTTTCCACGAAGTGTATGTAAACAATTTTAGAACAAAGGAAATAATGACTAAGCACACTTCTAACGGAAATGCAGACACTCTTTCTTTCAAAAGCAAGAACTGTAATACCTAGACTAGTGCAACTAACTAGTGCATAAAAATCACACTAAACTGTTATAGCAATGTTCCAGAAGGGGCACAAAGCTCAGTTTAACTGCATTTAAAAATCATAGGAATATATGAGGGTTTATTTGGTTTGTGCCAGATCTGGCACACCGTGCAGTGAAGGGTTAAGAAAAATGACGCAACCTCCTATGGTCGCTTTGATGGGAGGTCACTGTGACTCCCCAAAGCAATTCCTTATTTGGAAGGTTTTTATTATTCTGAAAATTTAAAAACAATATTATTGCAAATTTGATTTTCTTTTTTCTTTTAAAAAATATTTTGAATTATGCCCTATGTTCCTCCTTGTTAGATGTTTCATTTTTCCCTCTGACTCTTATTCTTTCGAAAATATTTTTAATGCTAATACAAAAAAGAACTTTTTCCTCAACTTAATTTTATTTATTATTATTTATTTATTTATTCTTTAATCTGCAAAATTGCCGCCCCCATGGCTGCTGCGCCTGTGGCAAGAGCCACTCCTGCCAACCCCTATCTATGCCACTGAGGATAAATGAAGTTGGTTATTGAATAAAAATATAGATAAGTTTGTAAACAAGATTTGATATTACTGCACATAGCTTGACTTTAAAGGTTTCGTATTTTAGCACATGAAATCAAAGAACAAAATGCAACTAAATTGGAAGTAAACTCAGGCTCTAGTAAGGTAGGCATGTTATACCAATCACTTTCACATCAAAAAGAAGATGATCACTATTGCTTCTTGATTAGTTTTTGAATATTAGGTTATAACTTGTGAAAAAGTGCACACTTTTAGTGTATCTATATATATATATATCTATCCTTGCTCAATATTTTGACTTTATGTCTACTAATGCTGCAAATACAGATTCACAGGGATTTGTGGACAGAAATTGCACTTAGAACTTCAAAAACAATAATAATGTCAAAAATATCTGCATGTAATCTCACAATTGTGTTGGTTATAAATGCTTTTATACTTATTTTTGGAATACATTCACGGTCCCCTTGAAATTTTTTACATCTCCCAGGTAGAGAATCTCTGTTTTAGAGCATTGTTCTGTTAGATTTAGTGTTTTATAAAGTATATAAATGATTTTCTGTATTAATTTTTTTCCGCATTTTAATTACCTGAAAGAGCAGAGCTATAAACCAAGCCTGTATAATCCTTAAATATTATTAATATTTTATAAATGTTCTTTAAGTTGTGCTCAAAAGACCTTTTTTTTTCACTTATTCTCATTATATGAGCATTTTGAACAAATTTCTGAACTAAATAAATTTGTTAAAAACTGAAAATGTTTTCTAAGAGTGAAAAATTAAACCTTCATTAGTCATTTGCACTGCACTGATGTTCTCTGATTCATTCTTTTGGATAATTAATTTACGAAAAAAGTGATATCAACTGTGAGGATTTTTTTTTTCATTCCACGAATTATTAGTTTTGTTTCTACTCACTACACTTTCATATGTTATACTTTTGTACGAAAAAACATTATTTATTTATTGTTTATTAATTTATTCATCATAGCTTTTTATTCAAGGTGTACTAAAAGCATTTTTTCCGCTGGTTGATCAGCAAAATTTGACTGATTATAAGTAAAATGAAATACTCATGTTTTTGTATTCCGATTTAAAAGTTCAAAGACCTTATTGTTTCGAATAGTGTCACATGAATATCAGATGTTAGAGTTATCTTTTAATATTCAATTCCATTTTAAGCACTGTATGAATTATTTGCTTTGCTTTTACTCTGTACACTTTCATATCACATGTTATAGTAAGGATTGCAGAAAATTACATTGATTTACTGTTAATAAAATCATTCAAGATAATTTCTTGGTGAGGGTATATATTTAAAAATAATAATTAAAAAACTTTTTCACCGATCAATCGGAAAAATTTTGCAGATTACTAATAATTGGTGAAGTGAATAATAATCAGTGATTATGGCCGATATTGGTCCTGCCGATTAATCGGTGTATCCCTTATATAAATGTAAAGTAATATATTTATATATACAGTTAATTATGTATTGATAAAAACAGTTCTTTTAACACAAATAAACACTTCGAATAATGTGCACGAAGAATGGTCACGACTCATTTTTTTCAAAGCATAAAACTCACACCTTCCTCTGTTTTTTACAAATACTGGCCAATGTGCATCTTTGTTTTGTTGTCTTATGTCATCAGAAACGAAACTTTAAAAAAAAAACAGAAATTGAAAGTATTTTTTAAAAGGTAGAAAACTAAAAATTTGTAAATACTCAATGACAAAATAAAAAATCATTAAGAAATGCAATACTTCAGGATAATTGACTATATTCAAGTGCTCAAAATTAATTATAATAAAATGCAATAACAAAAATCCATTTCAAAAAAATATACATTTAATTTTCCCCAGGACCTTTATGACCCAACAGGACTTCAAAGTCCTGAAACAACAGAAATGGGTTGTGTTAGAAAGTTTTCACTCTGAAGTGGTTGTATTTTGAATTAAAATTACAATAAAGTTCGTAAAGAAAAGGTAAAAAAAAAATATCTAGTACTTACAAGTTTTTACGAAGCTTCGAAGTACTTCAATAGCTTTTTAGCAAAATGGCCATTCAAACTGAGCGTATGACAAAATTGTTCACCCATATCCACTGGGAACAAACCATTTATTTCCGGCCATCTACTAATCCTTAGAGAAAGGTTTAAAGGAAAAAACTTATAAATCCAATTGGAATTCATGTAAGACTTTTAATTTTATTTAACTTTATATTAAATGGGACTTACAAGTCCCATCGGAGCTTAAAGGGTTTAGCATCGTAGCATAAAGGGTCTAGCGTGTAGATTCTTTTTAATTTTTTAGGGAATGCTTTATAATTTTATTTTATTGCTTTGCTTCTTTGCAGATCTCATTTTATGAGCAGATAAAGCAATCATTATTAACTACAGCATATTTTTCTGACAATCTAATTACTCATTTTAGTGCAAGTATAATGGCTGTGAGTATTTTAGCTTTCTTATTTATATTCTTATTATGTCTATTGCACTTAAGTACTAATATTAAAGAATGTTTATTGTGATTGATGTATTACAACTTTCTTTAACTGATTTATTTAAGCATCAATAATAGTGATTATGAAGGCTGTGCTCCTTGTTTTTGGCCCTATTTGACTCCCACCCCTCGCCTCCATACTTCTTGCACTTGAAGGACATCCTTTTGTCATGGTTGCATAAACATTTATAACTAAAAGTTCAAGCTACTAAAGTCTTGAAATATTTTACACCTTTCATTTATTTAAGCATCAATAATAGTGATCATGAAGGCTGTGCTCCTTGCTTTTAGCCCTATTTGACTCCCCCCCCTCCCTTCCATATGTCTTGCACTTGAAGGACCACCTTTTGTCATGGTCGCATAAACATTTATATCTAAAAGTTCAAGCTACTAAAGTCTTGAAATATTTTACACCTTTCAAAATTAGAAATTCATCTTTCTTATTTAATTATTCAGTGATAAATTGAAAGCAATTTTGAAAAAATGAGAGAAAGGAAATGAAGTGATTTATAAAATTTGTTAATTTTCATACCGTATTCTTACATTTATATAAATACATTATCCAATAAATGTTTCAGATTTGTGTAAATACATACCTACATCATAGTATTTATTAATTAAGCAAATTACATGCCAAAATTGTCAACTACAAAATTCTCTCTCTCTCTTTTTTCATCAACTTTTCATATGAAATTAGTGTTGATTTTATTTTAATCATCACATTGGATGATAAATTCATTTTATGTATTGAAAGTTTCATCCCTTTTTATATTGTGTACGTATCAGTACGAAAACAGGCTCTTTGTATTTAACAAATGATTTGAGTGTTTTGTTTCATGTGAAAAAAGTTAGTTACTTGGGGTAAATATGATGTTATTAAAAGATTTTGGGTTTCTTGGCACATCATGATAAAATGGTGTTTGATTTACTAAAAACATTCAGTTTTTTTTTATAAAAAATAGATGAACTTTACTTTTCATTTTCAAAACTGCTGCTTGAATGATTTCATTATAACTGTGATTCTTAAAAACTTAACAAATTGTTTCAGGGTGCAATAGCAACAACAATGACTCAACCTTTGGATGTTTTAAAAACACGCACTATGAATGCCAAGCCTGGTGAATATAAGGTATTTTAATTTTTTAATTATTATATTTGTTTTAAATAATAGACCCACACATATTTCTATTTAAATGTAATTCTTTTAAAATTTAAATTTTCTTCTTCAATTTACTCTTTATTATTACTTCATGTGTCAGAAAATATTTTACTTCAGGTTCTAGTTTTTCATAATATCTGTACAGATGAATTTTTCAGTTTCATAGTTTCTGGTGATGTGATAGAGTGCATACTGTTTAACAGGAGATTTTTTAGTGTGATTGAGCAGTTGATCTGCAGAAGAGGGTACTATAACTTTATTTTGCTATGCAAAAGCATCTTTACTTAACTACAGTCGAAAAAATTTCATTTTTATTACTTTTTATTGTACTGCTAAACAACATTTTTAAAACAAATTAACTCACATCTTTTCTGTTGTCACTATGAAGAAATTTGAAGGTAGATCATAATTCCTTTTTAACATCAAAAGTCAAATGGTACAAGTTGACCATGTCTGCTATGTAACACAATAATTTACTGGTATGAGGCATCTGGTATTATCAAATATGTTACATGGCTAAAAAAACAAAATTTTGCTCTTTGGACAGAAATGTCTTCATGTATTAAAGTAGTATTTTAGTATAAATTATTCAACTTATAGGAACAAATTTTCATTTTGCTCTTTGTCATTTTTCAATTAAACTTCTGGTTTGTTCTTGGTTAATTTATATCACGTAATGTCTGTAGTGAAAAAATAATTTTCACTGCCTGCATTTAATGAAGTAAAAATTGTATTATGTCAAATCCTAGTAAGGAGATATTAGATTTTTATTTTCATGAGAATATTTTTTTTTTTTAAATTATGTGAATGAAATATAATTTAAATGCCTTTAAAATTTCAATACAATGTTTCTTTTTTTTCTAGAACTTGCTTCATTGCGTTACAGTTACTGCAAAATTAGGCCCGCTTGGTTTTTTTAAAGTAAGGAGTAAAAATTATTTATTGTTTGAAAATATATAATAATTATACACAAGTTATATATTCTAAAAATTATTGTTTGTTTTGCTTCAGGGATATGTTCCAGCTTTTGTTAGACTCACGCCTCAAACAATATTAACATTCATCTTCTTTGAACAGCTGAGATTGAACTTTGGAAACTTCCCTGCTATAGACTAAGGAATAATATTTTATAGTATGTAATACTAACTGTACAATTTTATTTGCTTGATTTCTTTTGCTGTAAATTATGTTTAAATGCATATTTTTTTCTGCAATGAAATATCTTTTAAAGTTGCAAGCAGACCAACAGATACAGATTTTCCTCATCTCAAAACCCTACTTTCTAATTTTTAATTTCTTGATATTTATTTATTTCTTTCTTTCCTTTTCAACTTTTATTTTTATACTTTGCAATGTTTTTAAGATGCATTCAGCCACTTTTAATGTTTTTTCTGTCTTCTTACCCTTCCTTAGGTTGAGCAGACATGATATTAACAAGACCCAAATTTACTTGATTCTACTGCATATTTATTAAGGGGTCAGAAATAGTTGTCACATGCATGGAGTTAAACTCTGCACTAAATTCTAAATGATTTACTGATTTTTATCCTACTTAGCATGATATCTTATATTTTATTTCATTATAATAACTTTAAACTACTGATTAATATTTTTTAGTCATTATTTTAGCCCTTATTTGATATAGTGTATTGTTATTTATCTATTTATTTTTTAACATTTGTATTCAATAGCAATGTTCCTTATATTTTTTCTATAGAATAAAGAATTAGATGAGTGTGTGCTAAGAATGCTAGCTTTTCAAGAATCTTATAATCCGAAGAACTGGAAAAGTAGAATACTCTTTTCATGTTGGATACAAGTATGCTGTGGCTACATGTTTATGCTTTTCAGAAATTTGCATGTATGGGCTTCCATTTATCTGAAGCAAAAATAATAACTCTTTTTGTTATTGTCATAAGTTTTACTGCAGAAGTATTTTTTATGGATTTTCTAGCATCTTTTATTGTGATAAGCATACTTAAACTATTTCTTCAAAGAAAATTTTTTAGAGTCATTTGATACGGGGAAAGTCAAAAATTAAGGTGCAAGTTGTTGCTGTTTAGTATAAGCATATTTCAGAGCTGAAATTTTCTGAATATATTTTTTCATCAAAAAGAGCATATTGATATCATTCGAATAATGTAACTTTGACTTATTTTACCCCCCCCCCCCTCTTCCCACCTATTTATTATTCATAAACTTGTTATGAATTACAATAATAGTTTAAAATGTACAATCGCAAATAAATTTTTCAGCAGCAAACTAGTTCCAGCTTGCTATGTTAATTGCTTTATATCAACTTGCATTTTAAGGCATATTGGCATTGCAACTTGCATTTTAAGGGCAATTTTAAATTTCAATTTTGTTTGCAAGTGTAAATGATTCGAGTAAATTATTCAGTGCCTTTTTCTCTCCTTTCATCCGTATACTTAAAATTTCAACATTCCATGTACATTCATAAATTTCTTTTGTAAGAAATGGTTGTAGTTAAATATAGTGGTTCTCTGCTGTATGTAGTAAAAACAGATTATTTTTTTAAGAGTTGAAAAATGTAATTTTTCAAGAGTTGAAAAATGTAATTCTTGTATGAAGTATTGAATTTTGATGTTAGTTGAAATTATTATAAAGTATATTTATTAGCAAATATTTCTTAATACTAGTCTAGCTATGTATATATATGATAAGCTTTCATTGCTGCATTACTAATAAATCTTGAAATTTATGTATTTAAATGAAAATGAACTTACTGATATAAATCAGCTGGAAAATTGTTTCTAATTAAATGTACAATAGCAATAAAATTGCGGGTAGTTGTTTTGGGGTTATAAAGAACTTCATCTGTGCACAAGATGTGGACTTTGGTATGAAATTCGTATCCTTTTATTAAGATGTTCTTTGTTACAAAAAGGTGCTTCTGCGATTTTACTACTCTTTGTGTGCTTAATTTTTTTTTTTTTTTCTGCCCAAAAAAGGACTTTTTTTCTCAGCCATGCGTATGTAATTTACATTAGTATTTTTGTTGCTATTCAGTTCCAAATCCACCGGTGGTTTCTAGTCATTAGCTTGTTATTCACTTTAGGTGTTAAGTATAGCTGTAACTGTTTTCAAATTTTCTCTATTTTTGCTTCTTTAAATTACGGGAATGACTTTTGAAATCAAAGCTATGAAAGGGAACAATGATTTTAAAAAAAGGAAAGATTAAAATTTTGAATTTTGATGGCATTTTTAATGGATTAGTTCACTATTTTTATAAATGTTGCTCACTTTAGATTCCATCTATGCTAAAATCTGTCTCTGAACATTGCATCTTTCTTCATTATAATGTTTGTGATTAATTTATTATGATGCTTTTAATTGCATCTGTATTTCCTTGTTACATATCAGTATATTGTTTTTAATTTCTTTTTATAATAAAATGGGTTCTGAATTGTTTTTATATCTTTTATGAAATTAAAATTTACATCCTGTAAAATTATATATAAAAGTTGACTACGTTAAAGTTTGTGCGCATTTCTTTTATTTTTGTTCCATTTTGAGGCATAAGGAGTCTCTTATGAAATTTTCACTCTATCTACATTTTAGTATTTGAAATTAGACCTATTAAAAATTAATTTCAATGTTATTGTAAGGAAAGGCATCTACTATAGCAATAAATGCAATAAAACTAAAAGCAATATATGTTCAAAAGGAATTGTTTTATGCTGTTTTAACTCTGAAGGAATTTTGTATAAACACTGATAATTTTATTGCTTCAAAGTGAAATATTTTTTGACAGTTTTTCAACAAAATGTTCATAGACCATGTGAAATACATGAACATGCATGTGCACATACTTTTATTTTATGTTTTAAAATGTTGAGTAACATTTTAAAGCATGCATAGCAGTAATAATGCTGCTGAAACTTAGTAAATGAGCATTTTATTTATTTTAGATACTAATTTTGTAACTGTTATTGATTGTTAACTTTTGTAAATGTCTATTGTGCTAAATTTTTATTTTTGTTGAATTGTAATAAATTTTAAAAGTTTCTAAAATCTGTTTTATGTATTTATTTTCTGAATAATTCCTCAACTTTTAATAAGTTTTAAAAAACTTTGAAAATGGAAAATTCTGCCAGCGATTTTTATGTTTGTTTGCACCGCTACCAAGATGGAGGCTAAGTAGGTGACACCTGGAGGAAATTATGGCTAAACCGCGAGGGTTTTAGACACAAGTGGGGTTGGTGAGACAGGTATAAGTATTTTTGTAAAATCTTTCTCTCATAATTTTGTACCAAAAAAAAAGAAAGAAAAATGGTAAGATTTGATGCTGCTTCTATTGTAATGGGAAAATTTTACATGCCCAATACAATAAGTTAAATAAATTAAAAAACTGTGTCAATATTGGTCAATAGATTTGTAGATAAACATTTAAAAAAAATATGATTGAACTATTGTTCCTAATTATAGTAATGTCAGTCTGCCTACAATGCTGGTGCTCATATTTATCAGCTATTTATAATATTGTTGAAAATTTTCTTCAGATCATAGTAAGTTTACACTGTGCTTAAATAAGTAACAAGTTCCAACAATGTTTTTATTTAATTTTTCATCCCATGCAATATCTTAACACAAGTTCCCTACTTCTGATCAGGGCTATACTAATTTAATTCTCCGAGGGTGCTGGGCACATTGAATATGTTATTAGTTATTTTTTTCAGAATTTGTACTACAACTTTCATTAATTATTTAGCTATTTCCATAAGGATTTTCAATACATTTTAAGATTCACTATATATTCTACTGCAGTCTCAGGATGCCATGACCGAGCTGTGGGTGTATTTGCTTCAGTTCTGCTTTAACCCTGACCAATGGCGGATTCAGGGGGTGGTCAAAGGGTCATCTGACCCCCCTGTGATAAAAACACATTTTATCAGCTGCACAGCCATTATCAGTCTGATTTCCTTTAAACAAAAATTTTACCTATACAATATGTTAGAAAAGTTAAATTTTACTTATTTTAAGAATTTTATAATTCTATTATTGATTGCGTGTAGACCATTTATAAATTGCAAATTTAAATTTTTCCAGGAAATAAATTTTGACCAAAGTAATAAATTATTAATTTAACACAATATTATAAAAATATTACTTTCTGTGAAATATTGTATGATGCTTTGAAGGTGGCTTAAATTTTACATGCTTCGTTTTCCTTCCCTCTTACTTGATAATGAATACTAGCCACAAACTTGACCCCCCTTATGAAAATTTCTGGATCCGCCTCTGGCCCTGACTTACAGGCGTTTACTCATTGCATATCCTCTCAATGTTTTTAGATACTCTTCATGACTGCATGAATCTCTTTTTAAAAATATTCTTTAGAAATCACCACGGATTCGTAAAATATTTTTAAACTAACCATCATAAACTTGAATAGAATTTCTTAAACATTTCAAACAAATTCTATATATATTTTCTTTTGACAATATAGTTTCCACAGATGCTTATAGGACATTATTTATGGATGGACATTAAAAAGAATAACTGGATTCACCTTGCCTTTTTTTTATGCCATTGTGAACTTATTTTCATTGACATTTTAAATGCATTGAACAAAGTTGTTAGATCTTCCCCGGAGGCTTAAATATTCTGCACATGTGATTATTTTTTTACTATAAAGTTTTTTTTCTTCGTGTAGAAAAATGGAGCAAAGTGAAATACTTACGATAACTTACCTTTTTCAAAATGAGCAAATTGGTAATTTATTTTCGAAATTATTGTGCATTAAGAAGAAGTAATGTGTTTTGTTATACAGTTTGCATTGATTTTTTTTTTCTTTTTCATTTTTGGCAGTTATTTTGTATTGCAAAAGAAGGTTTTTAATTTTTACCTCAAAAAAACATGATGCAAAGTGGGAAATGAAATATTTTTGTAATATTTTTTTTTATTTGATGAAAAATATTTTTCATGAAATGAATGTAAACAAACCAAAACAAATTTTGAATGAGTGAATAAAATAGAGAGTGGATAAGAAAATAAATAAATGAATGGATAAATAAATAACTTAATAGGTGCAAAAATGTAAATAAATTAAAAAATAAAGAAGTTTGTATGGGATTTAATAAATGAATAAAAAAGTAAACAAAATGAACTATTTCACTTTGCCCCATCTGCTTGCCCAGCGTACACTTGACAAATTGCAGGGAGCAATTAAAATCAAAACTGCTTAATATGAACTAAATAAGTACTGCACTGGACGTCAGTAGATCTCAATTAATACTTAAAATAATAATTACAGAACTTAATCATTTTATAGTAACGTGAAATATTTCTGAAAATGATTTTTATTATTCTTTTCATTTGCTTGTTAAAGCTATTTATTTTTTGTCAGGAATTGGCTATATGTTTAGGAACTTACTTAAAATATAAGTTGATAGGTGGCGATGCAAACTGAAAATATTTTGCACTTTCATTCATTGCCCCGCTATTTCACTTTACTCCACATTCCCCCAACTTCATACACAAACTTTATGGATTTCATGATATTCTTATAAAATGTGATGGCATGGGCATTTTATGCTGCCAATCTTCTGAAAATTACCCCCCCCCCCCCATCCCTCTCCAATGAAATTTCTATGAACTCAGAATGACGAAATTATCCCACGCCCTGTAACATGGATTATGAACATACTTTTAGAACAATCTTTTCAAACTCTCCTTTATTAGCACATTCTATATCATACAAACTCTAAAGATTTAACAGACTATTAGAAAATTTATAGCCACAGTCCACACTCTGATGTAAATCTAAAGGCATTCACTGTAAACATATTGTCCGAACTTCGCAAAATGAAAAGTGACAAATTTATAATTAACATGGAACTTTCTGAGAGCAAAATATTGTGTTGAGCACAAAGTTGCCCGCCTTGGAGTTTAAATTCTCTGGTAAAGTTTTTTTTTTTTTTTTTTTGATTTTTCAGCAAGAAGTATAGTAAGTAAGAAATATGCTCAACAAACAACTTCATATCGCTGTTCTAAAATCTAAAAGAATAACAATGCAACTGCTAAAACTGAAATTTGACAAGAAACCAAAAAGAAGAAAAACTTTTATTTAAAGTACTAACTGTGAAAATGAATTAAGTAGCCAAAATAGCATAGCACATATTCTTTACTTTCATATTAATAGACTTAGTATTAAACATTAGTAATTTTAAGAACCTTTTTTTTTTTTCAACCCTTTATCAATTACATCATTGTTCGTTCAAACTACACTCGAGCTAAACATACTATTACATCGATCGTTGTTCCACCATACACTTAAATGACTTGTTGCCATTAAGCATTTAAACTCCATTGCTAAAAATTTGCAATTACATCATTGTTCTTCGGGAACAGCGATACATAAAAGAAAGAGATAAGTTCTGAATTTTCTATCTATCCCAGGTATAAATGCTTCTGTTTCATTTATGAGATGTAATTTTTTGTTCTCCAGAATTCAAAACTTTTTCATTTTTGAAAATATCAGATTGATCTGTAAATATTTTCTTCCTAGGAAGAGGATCTGTAGAAAAAGATCTCACTTTGTTCTGTGGTACAATAAAGCACAAAATATGTTCAATAATTATTTTCCGAACCTGAAAAATAAAGAATATATTTATAAAGAAGTATAAGGGCAAAAGTAAATAACACACAAAGTTATTTTTTGATAACCATTAAAATCGTTTTATTCCGTTTTGTTTGTCAATTTTTCGTTCTATCTTATTTTATGTGGCAATTCCAGTATAACAGGCGCATCAATTTTTCACAAAAGAGGTCACAGACTTGAAATATGATTTTTTTTTTCCACGGACTTAATGAAGAACATGGTCTTTACTACCACATAATGTAGTCACATTTTGAAGATTTCAGGGAAAAAATTGAAACACTAGCATTTTCTCCGTAACGGAAGACACGTCCATTACGGAGTCGAAATGCAGCTGTATAAATACTGTTTCTGGGAATCTTCAAAATTTAACTGTATTTTATAGAAGTAGAGTCCATTTACTGTCCAACCTAGACAGGCGCGCCAAGCACCTTTGAACGGTTCTATTTCAAAAAGGGGTGACAGCTTGGTTTAAAAAATGCACCATAATAGCATTTCTGCTTATTCGATATTATTTTATTTTTCTAGAACTGATTAGAAAGGGAAATAAAGTAAAAAAGAAAAAACCATCAACGAAAACCAACACGTTAAATAAACGAACCCAGAAAAAAACAAAGCATTCCTTTTCTCTCTTATCACCATCACCCTTATTTTGACGAAATCAGTAGAGACCTGAGACATGCGCAAATGCGTCAAAGGTAGCCGGGAAAAATATCAAACAGTTAAAAAAGATAATGTTGATGTCAAAAAAGTTGGGAAAAGCTACCTTGTAATATTTTTTTAATAAATGTATGTGTGTATATATGTATGGATATAGATGGATAGATCTATAATATACACATACACTCTGGTGTCCAACGCATAATTAGTAAAATATAGGAAATTGCACTTAACCTATTAAGCGCCAAAGCTCCCATTGCGGGAACATCTACTTTTATTTTTTTTTCTCTGAAGAAATTCGAGTTATTCATAAAAAACATATCCAATGGGAATTTCAACGAATTGAAGTACATTATAAAAAAAAATCATTAGAATCTTTGAATTTTATATAATTTTCCGCATTTTTCCAAAAAATGGAACTTTGCGTTTTTTACGAAAATGTAAAAAACTAAAAAAAACTAAATCAATAGATTTTTAAAATTTTTCAACTGCTCTGCATGTCTAAAGCAGATATTCCAACAAAAAACATATCAAAAACCTGGAATGAAACGATTCATTTAAAGCTTTGCTAGAAGCGCTCTAAGTCTTTGTTCCCATAATGGGAGATTTGGCGGGGACTGGTTAGCCAGGGTCCTGCTGCTTCGCATTCTTCGTCGTTTGTGTACGCGCGCTTGCAATAAAGAAAGGAATGCTGCTAGGCACAAAGGGGTAGCCTACGTCACGAGACACGTGTACTCCTTTCTGGGTGTTTCGAAAAAATATTTGTTGAACTATGTTTTGTGAATGTTAGCACTATTCTCAAAATAGTTAGACAGAAAACAGTATCATATTTTTGCTTCCCATGCGAATTACTCGTTTTGGCGGAATATGCTTTCATATTTTGAGGTCTTCATCTACAAGAAAAAAAAAGTCTTTCAAATTGAAAACTTAAGTGTCGTAAAATGGAAGGATAATAAAATAGTGTGCTTAGCATCGAATTTTGAAACGGAAGCTCCGTCGGGACTACTCAAAAGATGGGGCTCAAAAAAAAAAAAAAAAAAAAAATGATTTGCCTCAACGACATCTAATTGCATCATACAATAAATATGTGGGAGGTGTTGATCTCTTAGATCAATTTCTTAGTGCGTACAGGTCTCGTTTCAAAGGAAAAAAATTAGTGGTGGCCTTTTTTTACTGATACACTAAATATGGTTGATATAGCACAGCCTTTAGAATTCATAAAGAGCTCAAGGGCGACAAAACAGTTAATATTTTTAAACAATTACTAAATTTCTAATTAAAAGTTCAAAATAAGGCAATATAAATCCCCAGTTAGAACCTTGAGGACCGGTAAACGCAACTGTTCGTTTTGATAGAGTAAACCATTTCATTATAAGCGCTGAAAAACAATCTCGGTGTAAATTTTGTAAAAAGAACACTCGAACCAAATGTAAAAAATGCGTCGAATGCTGTATCAAAATTGTACTTCACATTTTCATTAAAAAATCTCAAGATTGATTTAAGGATTGGCTAAGCTTTTTTTCTATGTTATAGGTTTTTTTTTTTTTTGCTTTCATCCATAGTTTATTTACTTTCAGTATTTATCTTTTCATGCGCAATTTAACTGAAATATATCTCCTATTTTGGAGAAGATTATACACATATACACAAATATATGCATGGATTTTCGCTTTGGACATAAAAGTATAAGAATGTGTAATAGTTAAGACGCGGTTCTTTTAAAACGCGGTAGGAAAAAGAAGTAGAAACGGAACCGAACGCGGTAGAAAAGCGGCTAAGACAGCGGATGATTTCCCCCCTCAAAACCGCCAAAGCTCCCATTATGGGAACAGACTATAATTTCTAACCA
The DNA here is from genome assembly GCA_038373865.1 of Uloborus plumipes. Lineage (NCBI taxonomy): Eukaryota > Metazoa > Arthropoda > Arachnida > Araneae > Uloboridae > Uloborus > Uloborus plumipes. The sequence goes on along the minus strand of JAXGGA010000833.1, from coordinate 162,923 downwards.
GTTAAAGTTTTTTTGAAAATTTCAACTGCGCTGTACTAGAGATATATACCTTTCATGAAAAAAGTAAATTCTTTTTAGATTTTTTATGTATTTCATATAGCGGCGTTTAATGGGTTAAATATCAGTCAAATTGTTGAACATTTCATATGGAGAGTCGGTGCTTGATATTAAAGTATCGTACATAAGCAAATCATTGTAGTTGACGTCGACATGTGCAAAACCATTAGCGCCGACTCTATAGGGCTTTGGGGGGGGGGCTCAGCCATCCCCCCTTCCTAATAGTTTGTGTGAGTGTTTGGAAGGGAGTGGCAAGGCTTTACTTGAAGATGAGGGGTTTGTTTTTTTCGTTTTCGACGTGTCAATGATTGTTAAAATTTTAGAGTAATTTGTAGGTTTTAAACCCAGAGGACTGACTGCTATGACGCTACAACAAATATATTCGGGAAATTTGGTGGAGCCATGATTTTAGATTTTTTCATGAGCAATACGTGTTCACTGCACTGCTGACCACAATATAGAACTGCAAAAATGTCCCTTAAGTCAAGTGACATGGTCTAAATGAAAGAGAAAATTTGTATACCAATTTTTAGATTATTTTACCTTGAAAGCGTCCCATATTACTGATTTGTGTAAATTATTCGCACCAAAAAAAAAATGTAAATTAAAAGTTTTTCGGTTTAAAAATCTAAAAATTTTCCGGGGAAAGCCCCCAACCCCCCTTGCATTGGGGAGGGGGATACCATACCAGACCTTTGGCGACATCAGGCAACTCCAAACAAAATTCGCAAGTCGACTCCCCTGTGCAAAACTCCCGCGTACGTAAGAATGAGTATACTACTTACTCAGCAGCATAGAGAAAAATCCTATTTTGTACTCAAATGGTGACCTAAATATTGAGTTTAACATTTAAAAAGGACGAGGTTTGACTGCTAGATATATTTTTTAAAGGTATAATTATCGGAATACTTGAATCTGGACGATCGCAAACCGAAGTAGTTCGACTGCTCAAAGCGCCTCAGTGTGTGACTTAAAAACACTGTCGGATGTTTTAAAGCACTGAAGATGCTACCCTAAAACCAGTCTAAAGTCGGACAAGAATAAAAACAGTTCGGCAAGACCAATATTTGGTAAAAAGTAGTCGTCGTCAGAAGCATAGTTGTGCCAGAATACTATGTTCAGGACTTAATCTATACAGGAGTTTGAGTTTTGAGGCAAAAGTTTTTGTAAATATTCAGTATTGTTGGCCTTTATTCCAGAAGACCATAAGCTTGCATTTCCCTCACGCGTGTTTATCCAAGTAGAGCTACCGTTAGACGTCCTTGTTGCATCTTGTCACTACATGTTCACAATGAACGACTTCCTTCAAAGCGGAAATATTCAGGGCTTATAGTGAACTCATAGTTCCTCTGATTGAGCATGCCTGACATGTGCTCGGGAAGCAAATTACAGCTCTTCTGCATCAACCAACTCTGTTGCAAATTTCAACAGCACTCTCCATAATGTTTGAAGCTCTCGCTGGCCCCAATTCATCCACTATCTTTGAGAAAGTACAGGAACTTATTGTCGCGCAAGCGAGGATAGCAGAAGCGGCCAGACACCTAATAAATTTGCCAAATAAACTTTGTATTCAAAATTTATTTTAATAAAGTAAAATATTTGTAACTTCATTTTTACAAAATTTTTCTTCGGCGAATAAAGGTAAATAATATTCCTATTTTGCATTGTTTTCTTCTCTTTTGACTGTATCACACTAGCACCCCACGTTTCCATAATTCTGGCCCTGTTTTTCTTTAAATATTCACATCATCATTAATTATACTTAACTTTTGGACACCAGTGGGTGTGTATATATCAGCATTAGAGTATACCAACAAACCTCATCATCAGATGATATCCTCAGTGTAAAGATGCAAACACCTAATACAATACTGGAAACTGTGAAAGCTGCAAACAAATTTTCTTGTCCGGTATTATATGCCATCATCCCGCAAGACCACGATGTTGTAAGCATAATAATGATGATAGTGCAAGCCCAACGAGTTGTTAAATAGCATCTAGAAAGAAAAAATAATAAATTTTACAAAATGTATTGTAATAAAACATTAATATAAACAGTTGAATGTGTGTTTTTTTTTTTTATTTTCTCGTGGTAAGTACAGTTCTACTTTCTATTTAAGTAACTTTATTGCCCAGGTTTGCACAAATGTATGCATCGAAAACCCATATTTAACCAGTATGGGTTAAAGGAATCTTGATTGAAATCAATTACGTTAAAGTCGGCTTGTTTTTCAACTGATGCTCTGAAAAAAAGGTTTTTCAACATAAAAGAAAGGAAAAAAAATATATCTTTTAGTTAACCACACAATTAAAACATTTGAATATATCTCTTATAATACCTGGCTAGGTTGATTTCATTAACCGAGATTTTAGAGCAACAATATATACGAGGGTTTACGTTTACATAAACTTCAACCCTACCAAATAATTTGATTTTACAAACAGGATAACTTTATTAACCAATTGCTTCATTATTTTTATTTCTACAGCTCACGTTATAAAACACAGACTTGAAAATGCAACTCAAATAATTTATATTATATTCAGACCAGGAGCAGAGCAATCCCTGATCACCAGCAGAGGTATTGATTTGGAATGGGAACTTGGAGGACTGAGTAATCATGAACGTGTTTAACGTGTCACATCGACCGTGAACACGGTGGAACTTCGATCAAGCTGCGATCGAACCCAGGACCCTCCGATACGTGTCCGACGCATTACCAATCGAGCCACTATGGCCCATCACTCAATCAAAGCACAGATATAGCAAAAAATAGCGAAAAATTGTGACTTCTGCAATATGTATGCTTGGATTGCGTTGTTGTTTTATGGCTACATTGCTTCAGAGCTTCAGACATCCAATACTATGGGGAAAGAGAGAATAATTCTAAATGTTGAAGCGATAAATTTAATGGATAAAGCAAAGAGTATTCAGTACTTTGCTCTCCTGAAGTTGCTCTGAGGGGTGAATAAAGGCACATCAGATATACAAAAGATCCGAAGTAGCAACAGCGCTTGGATAGAAGCACATAACCCTATTGGTATGACTGTAGTCCATTTCATTGGCCGATAAACATTTATCCAACAACTAAAAAAAGAAAGAAAGATCAATCGAGAAAACAGTTAACGTAATAATTTTTTAAATTGTAAAAATGAAGACAAAAAGAAAATAGTTAGTTTTTAGTAAAAATTTCGGCTACTTTTTTTTTTCCTTTATTTTTTTTTTAATTTATTTTTTAATACAAACATAAATACATTCGAAATAAATTTTAACCAGTTCTTAATTGTAAGCTTATTGTAGAATTCTTCAAGCTAAAGGCTTGTTATTAAACAACTTTGCTATTTTCCTTTACGAGCTAGAAAGTATGTATTTTGAAAATGTACGAAAGTTGTACTAAAATGTGTTACTTTAAAATTTGGGAAGAAGATCGACAGAAAAAAGTTTATGTTTGGACTCTACTTTGTGAAGAACTGTTTAAACTTAAAAACTTAGAACGCCAAAATACAAAACTTCATCAGTCATAGCTCAGATTTGAGAGAAATTACTTCAAGACAATAAAAAACGTTATACGATTAAATATCAACAGTTTCACTATGTTCTTTGATAATTTTCCGTATGTAACGTATAAGCTGAGTTCCTCGTAATTATGAAGTATCATATACGAATTTTTCACTCTTTTACATAATATAACTTTCGCCCATTTGTTTTACATTAATTTATTAGGAAGTAACTTAAAATAATTAATTGTGAAACAAAAATATGTTTTTAATTTTGTCTGGTCTTCAATACTTTCAGTAAAGAGGAACTACTTTGTGGACAAAAAAAATACACTGTTAAAACTACAGGTTGCACAAGGCCCCTTTAAGGATTAAAAGTTGTAGCACCAGCGGCATCCCCCTGAAGGGTGCCAGTTGACTACCTAAGGTGCCACATAGAGTCAAGTGGCTCCCTATTGCACCCAATGGGTGACGCATGAACTTTTAATCCTTAAAGGTGCCTAGTGCAACCTGTAGTTTTAACAGTGTACTAATGCTGCACGAAATCGTTGTTTTGCTATGTTTTAGAATTAATGTGTATTCCAATGTGTTTAGCGAACTTTTTTTTTTAATTTTTAGTCAGGAAAATTTTCCGAGGAAGACTGCATTTTTTATGTATGATAAAAGTATCTCTGTACGTGGGTTTTATATCTTATGCATTTCTTTTTAATGACTAATAAATACGTTTTTAGTATCCCACAAGCATATTATTACATATGCTTTCAACTGCTCGTATAAAACATGGTTATAGATAATTTTACAAATCTACGCCTTTTTTAATTTAATTAACTGTCATCATTGACTATTTTTACAAATGCAAAAAAAAATATATATATATATTAAATTTTTCATAGTATCTAGGAGAAATTCATACTTTTTCTTTGAAACATAGTTTTCATGCCATATACTTGCTGCCAGGACGCTGAGAAAAGCAGGACAACCTGAAAAAATTACAACGAAATGTTAAAATAGCTGGGGATTTCTTTTTTTGTTGGGGGGGAGGGGGACTTCTTCCAGATTTTGCATCACATCGCCGAGTATGTGATTGGAACTTACCCCAACCGACAAGAAGCACACTCCTCGATGTAAGAAAGGCATTTCTTTGGAAAAAAGCGACCAGCACTTGGGAAATGCACAGCACTTCCAACAAAGAGAAGACAAAAGCTCCAAGGAACAGGAAATGTAAAAAGAAAGAAATTGCGAAGCACATTCCCTGGAGGGGAAAAGTATGATTTTAAAGAAATAACATGAAAATTCTCAGTTCCATAAATATATGAATAAAACATAGGACTACGAGAAAATATGACTTCAGTGCTATTTTGTTACTAAAACATGCAAATTAGAAGAAAATATGCTGGTTTAAGTATAAGAAATCGTGCAACAGTGAAAATTTAACTTGCAATTTTTTAAAAAAAGCTGGGAGAATTCACAGTTTTTAAAGTAGAGAATACGAATACTACTCCTCTTTCAGCAAAATTTATTTATTTTTTTTTCCTAATGCTTCTATGTGTTTTTTTTTTTTTTTGCTTCTTCATTCATTATGACAGGTTGTTAACGTTCTACTTTCCCACGTACGTGTCTTTTATTTTCTGCAAATTAAGGAATATGTAATCAACCTTACCTATATTTATCAAGACGAACTTGAATCATACGCACTTAGTCGCTACTCAATTTAATAAATATTGTTTCGTAGAATTATGCTTATTAAAATACACAGGGGAAAGGGGATTTAGTTGTCTCAGATCTGTGATTTATTTCTGATTAGTTATGGCCTCCAAATCCAAAAATAATCTCAGTTTTGGTGTATTAAGCCAAGTTTCTGAGCTACATCAGACTCAAACTGACCAATTCATAAGATATAAAGTATTTTTTAAAGAATATAGAATAAAAGAAGAAAACAAATACTGTTGGCCTCGCTTAATCGAATACTGTCGGTTCCAAGAAATTTTATTCGATTAAGTGGGGTATTTGATTAAGCGGGGAATATTTTTTTACCTTTCCATTATAACAACTTTTGTCTCAAAACGTAATAATAACATAGAAATAGCTAAAAAACGGAAATAATTAATGTTATTGGTAAAAAGATTTTGAAATAAGCAAAGTAAATACTAAAATAGTATAGTATTTGAGTATAAATATTGAACGGTCATATGAAAATCATAAAAAAGTAACTTACATCTTGTGTTGCAAAAAAATTGTTTTTCACTTTAATTTTCTGAAACAGTCCACAATAGTGGTTTGCTTGCTCAAGGTCTTGTGGAAACACTTTTATTTTATTCGACATTTATATTAGCAAAAATTTTTGCAAATGCTGACAAATATTGTTCTATTATCCGGGGAAATTATTTGATTAAGCGGGGATATTTGACATTGCGTCTATGGGGAAATGTTTGGTGCCGGACGGTTTTATTCGTAATAGCGGGGTATTCGTTTATCCGTTACCCGATTAAGCGGGGACGACAGTATATATAGAAAAGCAATAATTTCCTACATTTCGTACACAATAAAAAAAACATTTCTTTTGTCACTGATGGTCATGAAATGATTTTACATTCCTCCTTAATTTTTTTTTTTTTTTTTTTTTGCCATGACAACAGAGTAAATTGAAATTTCTCACAAATAATAATCATTCACATACGGTGGAGAAAAACTCGACTTCGTAAAAGAACGCAAACTACAGTTAGCAGGCCCCTCTATTTTACTCTAAAACAACTAAAAATCTAACTCAGAAGAAATTTTATTGAAAATTATTCCTTTGTATATGTAATATTTTTCCCTTTGCTTTGATTAAGATATCGTACTTGGAGTTAACAATAAGTAGTCCTCCCTCCTCTCACACCAAAGAAACAGAAATTTAATTTTTATTTCAGAGGAAATGTGTCTTCCTAAATTCTTCAAGGAATAATGTTATCTCACACTTGATCAGATAAATTGTTTTTTGTAAACATTCGTTTTTGTAAGAATGAAGGCTTTCACGGTCGGAGTAAATACTAGTTACGGATTCCGGGCTGTTGTGCCGTGGTCTGAATGGCTTTAATCCATACGTTTCGATCGCAATTTCACGGACTTCAAATTTTTTCCCCAGATTGCATAGAGAGGCCATTGAAATTTTCAAACACCCAAATAATTTTAACAAGAAGGAGGAAGAAGTAAAAGTTAACAAGCTTTGGCATCCAGTCATCTGTCAATCCCGAGCCGGAAGGTAGAGGGCGCTGCGTTTTCAATTTAAAATCTTGCAGCAGTTCGAAATTTCGCATCAGTCGCCAAATTAATCAACGACACCCACTGAAGATGACCGCCGCAGTTGCGATCGAAACGTATGGATTAAAGCCATTCAGACCACGGCACAACAGCCCGGAATCCGTAACTAGTATTCGTTTTTGTCATTATTATCAAAACAGCGGCTGTTAGAAAAGCAGCCAACTTTTTTTTTGTGTGTGTGAAAATCATATGGGTCTTCATCAATCACGCTTTCAATAATTCCGCGCATACGTGAACTTTTTTCCGTCTGTCAATAGCGTCAGTGTTAGCACACTGAGTCTGACTGACGCAAACTGAATGTAACTGACGTAAACTGTAGTGCCTTCGTAAGTGTTTTTTTTTCTTTTCCAAGAAAAAAACGGAAGGACTAGAACTGAGCTCTTGCATCAAATTTTTCCAGAAACTGGGCGAGAGCCAAGTGGAAACCATTTGTAATATGCAGACGAATTTTATTAACAATTTCTCAAAGCTTAATTTTGGTGTTTTTTGCAAGAAACAATTTTGCTCAGAATTAAAAAACCCCAATGAAGGCTTCAAACTTTAAGTCAGTCAAATTCTGTTTGCAAGTGACTGACGCTATTGACAGATTGGAAAAAGTTCAAGCATGCGCAGAAAAGTTCAAAGTTGACTCATGCAAATGCGCTTGGTTTTTATTCATCTGAATTTCACACAAATAAAATGAAACAAGAATGAGGTCAGAGACTCATCTAAAAGCCTTCGTACACATTGTTACATGAAAATTTTCTTCCTCTGTATGAGAGTTATGTATAATATAAGGCACTATGAGCTATAGTGTAATAAGTATACTTTTCAATACTTAATTTGCAGTTTTAGCAAGGCAAACAACAGTGAAAGTTATCCTTTCAATGAAATTTGCTGCAAAAAAAGAAAACTGAAAATAATGAAAATTTCTATTAGTAACTAATAACTTAGCTCAACTTTAGCCAAAATCCGAAGAACATCCTCAAAATTCAAAAGTCTCATCGAAATTGTTTTATAAAAGTAAGAAAACAATTTTAAATTTATTAATTCCATCCAAATGTTGTTGAATCAATATTCTTCGAGAGATGAAAGTGAATAATAACTCTTTCACCCCAAAAAAGAACAAGTTTTTTCTAACAAAAGAAGATACGACAAAGTATTCGTAATTGATTTTGCGTCCCCACCCCCACCCTTTTTTTAGACAATACAATAATTTTCAAAAAGATAATTTTAATGTACAAATTTTATGCGTTACATAGAGTATTTAAGTTATTCTAATGGAACTTTTGTGGGTTACCAGTGGATTGTCCTAAAAATTAAATTAAAATCAATAGGCTAAATTTGATTGCATGGATGTTTACATCAACCCGTTTAATAAAATAACGAAACATACATAACTTATTCAATACATAAGCTCACTTTCATTTTCAGAAATTCATAATACTGTTTAAAAACTCAAAAACTGGTACGTAACATCAATAATATTTTTATTAATACTTGTAATTATTGAAATAAAATGGGGTTATTTTTTATTATGTTTCAGCAACAAGTGATACAGCAAACCCAGTAAATAAACCAGGGAGCCCCAAAGCAGAATACTGCTAAATTTGGAACATACGTCGCAGAACAGATATCTGAACTGCAGAACAATTCTGCTCAAATGTGAGAGAAATTTTTCTGCAGAAATCTAGAATCTCTGCAGAAAAGGTAGTTTTCTAACTAAACACTGATACAATTTTGCAAAAATTCCGAACAATTTCTGCAGAGTACTTCAAATTAGAAAAAAAAAAAATAATAAAATTTCTGCAAATTATGCTCATTAGGCAGAAAATCAAAAGGTCTATTTTTTTGTGGCATTTGCAGGAACTTTAAATTTAGTTCAAGCTGTACAAAATCTGCAGAATTTGCACAAAATTACATATTTAGTAGAAAGATATTTGCAGAAAATTATGTTTGACTACACCTTTTTTATGCCTTTAAGCGTCCTGCCTCCAAGACTTGATCTGATTATTGGTCATGTGCTGCTATTCTGAGTGAAAACATTGCTTCTAAAGCAGTGTCAAAGCATTCAGAGTACTTTGATGTTTGGAGGAGGAGATATATTACATTTTCTCGCAAGGATGTGTAATTGGAGTTTTAATTTCAGACTTTTTTTTCTGAAGTAAGACTGAGTACTGAACTAATACTCCTTTCGTAGTCCTGTATGAAATCGTTTTGATTTCAGGATCATGGTTTTTGAAAACGGCCGTGTTTCTACGTGTAACTGTACACTACAGTGCTTAAATTATTGCAGAACAATTTTGGTCAAATGATTTTACGTTGCAGAACATCACAAAGTAATCTGCTTTGGGGCCATCTAGCAAACGCAAAATTTTCTAGTCTTATTGTCTTTGGAATTATATCGTAAGAACTACATAGCGGCTGCCATTTCATATCCGAGGTAAACTTTTAATAGGTTTTTAGTTCATAAACAAGGTAACATTTTCTTGTTGAAAAAAAAAAAAGCCAACAGTTTATTTACCGAAATGTGTTCATCCACTGGAGTGTGTTTATTCATTGACTAGACTACCCTAAATACAGAAAGCGATGTAACTATTGGCCACTTAAGTAACCCTAAACCTATATTTGAATTTAAAATAAATAAAACAGATTCACACAAATAAAAATTATGTTTTATGATAGTAGACTAAGGTATAATGTATTTATGAATTCACATTGTTTTTAGCACTCTTTGATCTATTTTAAATAAAGTTAAGACAGAAATAGGAATGTCAAATGCACAATATTTGGCACTCTCATTTCAGTTATGGCCGATGGCCGTATTAAGAAAGTAAAGTAAAACAAACTTAAACAAATAGCCAGATTCACGCCAAAGGTTTTAAGTTTTCCTCAGATATTATTATATCGCTCCTCAGATCAATCGTAATAAGCATCACATCTGCATATGTTATAAAAGTTTAATAACTGCTCTACATTACGTTCTTTAGCAAAGTAGCATGTGCAAAAAAGAAAAAAAAATTGAAATCTTAACATTTTCTCCAGAAAATGACCTTAAATAGCACAGAAAAATTATTTTGCATCTAAACTAATTTTTACCGAAGAGGGAAAAGAGCTATAAAATAAAAATTATACGAAATTAAACAACACTTCCAATGGATATGCAACAAAAGTTGTTCAGCAATTCAAGAGATTTCGTGAAAGTTATAGGAAAATAGCAGAAATATTTTCCACTGCAAAAATGGCTGAAAGAAAACATAAATATAAGAGGTTTCTGAAACAATTGTAAAATACAATGCATAATTTTACATTTCAGTGTTTCAAAAGCGAAATCTACTTACTGGATTTATTCGGGACTTTTCTGTTGTTGTTAAAAGGATGAGCATATACGCAATGAAAATGCAGACTTCTGAGCAAATCTGTGCTATACAGTCTATATGAAACATCCTAAAACATATTTATATCCTTAATCAGAAGAAAACATATTACTGATCTCATTTTCATAAACATCAGATTCCCTTTAAAATAACCTTTCATTTTTCACATCAGTATTTATAATTTAAAAAGAATTCATTACCCTAAAACTATTACAATCTTCCCATTTTAAGAGTTTTTAAAAGAGGCCTTCTTTGTACGCAATTTACTTTTTTATAGTCATTCATATAATAGCTAGTATGAGGTAGCTTGGATATCTGCTTATTTAATGCTGCACAGGTTGATATGTCATTTTGAAAAATAAAAAAAAAGAAAGGTAGATGATGTTGTGCCCTTTGCTGTGTTCTGCTTATCCATTATAATAGTTAGCAGTTTTCCTTTCTTGTGTTGTATGAGTAAGGACCTAGCTTCACATCAGCAGAAAACCCACCAAAATCGAAGGCAGAAACCGAAAATCCGGGTACTTCCTGTTTTAGGAAAATGCGAAGTACCCGGATTTTCGGTTTCGGTAGGTTTTCTTTTGATGTGGAGCCCGACTCTAACTCAAAAAGTCTTTTTTAACGGAGTTATGCAGATGCATCAGGTTTGTTGCTAATAAGTAACGTAAATCTAAGCCTAAGCCTCCTCTTATGTGACGGTTATAATATGTATTATAATTTTCAAGTAGATAGGACACGTAGAAGTATTTAAAAATTCTAGAAATAAGAGGCATATCAGTTTCTCTTGGGAGCGCTTAAACTACTATTCTTTCATCCGAACGAACTAGCCAATCGCGCTATGGAGCCTTCGATACAACTGAATTGTTAATAGAGTTATATAAACAATAATCTTCGGTGGGGGGGGGGGCATGCGCGATGAAAGTAAAAGGTGAAGTGCTTTTTTTTTTTTTTTTTTTCAGTATACTTTGATCGTGCAATCTCTAACAAGAAAAACAGCTTCTAAAACTAGTGATGACAGTTTTGGTTGAAAATATTTTAGATGTTCTAAATTTCAATAGTTGAAAAATTTTAAGCATTCTAATCATGTTGACATGACTGTACATATTATTTATTACTATTATATAATATTTCATTTTAAGGAGGAACGACTTGGAAAGCTACCTTCTTTGCACAAATACTTCGTTGAGTATATATTCAAAATACTAAAGGAAAATACTCATACCCTGATGTGACATAGATTATAATGGTAAACCCAACAAGTAAAGTGACAACTGTGCATCCTATGACACGGAAAACAAGCAGTGGAGCTTCATCTATGATCATCTCATTGCGATCAGACATCTGAAATGGAATTATAACTGAATACGTCATGATTCTGCATTAATCATATTCATGTACTTTCTTTACAACATATGCATTGAAAACACATCGTCGCTTCGGAAGAATAACGCTACAACTCAAAAAAATCGAAAAATGACATTCTTATATCATTTTGTTCAGAAGAAATCGCTCTTTATGATGAACAAGACTTACTACTTATGTCAGACTTACAACTCAAAAGTGTCAAAAATATCCGCTAGGGAGCAATTTTTGGAGAACACTGATGTAACTCAAACTACCTTCACTCTTTTTAAAATTACGTCATTAGTTAAAATGCCATTGAAGTCAATCATGCTACATTAGAAAAGAGATTAAAATGCGATTTTTTTAATGCTAGTTTCATTAAAATAGTCGCAATAGTTTTGAGCACAAGCGCGATAGAAGTTTCTGAAAAGTTAAAAATTGCTCTCCTGAAAAATGGCCTTTTTTGAGTTGCAGCGTCATTCTTCCAAAGCGACGACATAGGTCAATGTTTTTAGGCTAAACGAAACTCATCCTGCAGAGCTTTTTACAAGAGAAGAGGTTAAACTTTAAAACTGTCAGATTTTCTCTGCAGCTAAGTAAAATTCAAAATCCTGGACTATTAATTGTTGAATTTTGAAAACTTAATTACATAGCTACCTCTTATTAAATGTCTACATTATATAAATCTATAGATTTCTTATATGTAAGTGTGTCACAAGTTAGTCACATATACTAACTAATGTTTAGGTAGAAACATGAAAAACACCACCAGCTCGTTGTTCCATCCATGGACTGCAATTTCTTGCTTTTTGGCACATGTCAGCATGGAATAGAAATTAAGCGAGCTGGAGGCAAAAATCCTTTTATAGAGCAAAGAGAACCTACAAAAATTGGCAGCTTATGTGAAATTAGAACAACAGCGAGCGACCGCACTTGGTACGGTACAACTCGAAAATTTTGAGGCAAAGCTCGGGTATAAAGCAGTAAGTAACCGCCCCTAAGCCACGGCTAAGGCGGAAACATGCAAATTCCTATTCCATGCTGACGAGTGCCAAAAAGCACGAAACTGCAGTCCGTGGATGGAATAAACGAGTTGGTGGTGTTTTGCCTGTTTTTGCTTTAGCCCTGGCATAGGGGCGGTTACTTACTGCTTTATAATGTTTAGGTTCTGATCTTATTTTTCCTTTTACTTTGGAATAAGTAGGCTGGTTTTTGATTACCTATAACAAATACAACCAAGTCTCCAACGTCATCTAGATTTAAACATAAATTTAAACATAAAACTATAATTGTCTACAATATTTAAAGCGAAACCTCATTTGCAACCTTTTCATACCACAGCTTCTTGTTAAAAGTTTTCAAAATTATTTGCTTATCTCCTCATACACTACAAATATGTTAAATTTTGTGATAATAAAATGCATCACAATATTATTCCTAATATATTTTACTATCACAAAATATTTATGATAACATCATATATATATGCACCCAGAAGTTCTTCTTTCTGGGTGCACATATTCTTTTGTGACTAAGTATATAAATACATATATAAAATATAGGATACATTTCATATTACCTCATAAGACAAATCCAAAATATCACTGTTTGCGCTCATATTTGAAAGCTTATTGATTAACGTCTCAGCCTTATGACTTTATGAAATTATATTCAACAGATGACATTTTGTGATGCCTGTGAAAATAAAAGCGTTTTATTATTTTTAGCGAATACATTTAATAACGTCTTTTAGAAATTAAGTAAATTTTAATATATCTAAAGAATAAATATTATGTATTCAATTATTTAATTTGTTTCCTATGTCTGTGGAGATAGATATATTTTTTTAAATACTGCGTGATGTATTCGTTAAATATCTTTTTAAAACTTACCGATAAAAGATTTATGAAATATTTATATAGATGAAGCAAAATCGTTAAAAAATGAATTTCTTTTTCAAAACTTTAAAAGGTTAAGAACAAAAAAAAGAAAAAAAAAGGACTTTCGTAAAACATAGACAGTTCTGAAAAGGTGAAAAAAAAATGCCACTTTCAGTTACGCTTCACTTTACTCATATTGGCCGCTAATAGGTTACATTAATAACTTATTTTAATCTTCTTTACACAAAATTGGCATTCATTTATAACGCATTTGCTTGAATTATGCATAAATTGCCTTTTCGTTAGAATGTAGCGTGCTTATGACGTAGCACAACGGACCATGTAATTAGTTTTAGAACTTTCCTAATATCGCGTGCAAAAAAATGAGAACGATTTATGAAAAGTTGGGGACATCATGTTTCTAAAAATGTTCTATGTGAGCTGTTTACATTTATGCATTTCATTAAATATGTAAATGAAAATAGTTTTGGAAAGGAAAACTTCAGTCAATACGCGAGACTTTTTTTTTCTCAATGAGTTTCAAGTTTTTCGGAACATATTGGGGTGATGCTCCAAAAACCTGGCATTTTCGACTCACAAACTCTATAAAAATAAAAAAGCTTAAAAAAATCTAAAAAGAATCATACTTACTCTTTGTTAGGAGCTTATTAAGAGAAAAATGGAGGGAACTCACTTTAAGTATGCTACACCCCAAAAAAAAGGGGGGGGGGGGGTCAATTTTTTCAAACCGAGAGAGTGACAATAAGCACTAATCGAGCAAACAAATGAATTTTATCAAGGATTATCAGAAATTTTACAATAATAACAAAGAAATAACTTCAACATGAATGAAAAACTATTTTTATTGTTGACAAACAGACTAATTTACAACCTCCTTACACGAACACTGTTTTAAGAGATGCAGCATCCGACAAATTTAATATTTATATAAAGAAAGAGATTTACAATCATAAAATAAAGCTCAAATTTTTCTAAATGAATACTTTTTTTAATAAATGAGACTCCTTTTTAATATTTTTAACTAATGTTTGGTAAATAAATCCATCTATTCTACCGGATGTTTTGCCATCAGTGCTTTAAAAGTAATGCTAGAGTGACATTTTTTTTTTTTTTTTTTTTTTGCGCCAGGAGAGGGACATTTTAATCAAAAAAGGCTGATATTTCAACCCGGAATTATATAGAAGGTAAATAATGGTATTTTTCTCTTTTATCCTCTTAACTCAATTACACACTGCAGGTAGAATTATTATTTTTATTTTATTTAGAACAGAAATGTTGGCCAAGAGAGGGACATCGAAAATGTAACATACCTCATTTTGAACTAAGGAATAATAATACGAACGGCAGACACATTCTATAGACAAAATACTCTATGAGTCCAAAGAAGTGATGAGAATCAACAATGCAGATTCAAAATTCCTTCTTTTTGCCTTTAATAATTGAACCAATTTGTAGGTCAGGAAAGGGACATGCAATCTGGGGACAAACTTCAAAATGATCTACCTGATTATATAAGCATTTAAATAAGCTAAAACAACACTATATTACACCCATAACTATACATAATTCAACACTACAAGTGGAATTTGTGCAATGTTCACGTAAAATTTTAAAATAATTTATTTACATTTTAGAAACAGGGTGGGACACGCAAAAAAGGTGACTTTTTGGCTATTCAAAAAATTTTGTAGACAACAACTCCAAGAACGGGTCTTCATGGCATGTGTGTTGTGTAATGTGTTGTGCACTGTGTCACACCAAAATGCGGTACATTTGGAAAAGTGAAGCACCCCCCCCCCCCCAAATGGGCAGTCTGGCTGGCAAAAAACAATAACAGCAACAAGTTATACCATAATCATGTAGTAATAACAGTGTAAAAATATCAATGTTTAAAGTTTGTTGTATTATGTTTAAAGGATATTTTGTATTTCGTAATCTTGCAGCCTTTTCCTTCCATGTTGTTTTCAGTTATTCGTTTATTCAATTTTTTATCAGGCTCATGCTTCCCCACAATCATTTTCTCCAATCACCTTTACACCAAATCGAAATTTATTGAAATCACACGCAAGACATTTTTACAGCACTAAGGCAGGAAATAACATCGTGGGGGGGCCTTAACCTGTGCTTCATTTTATAAGGAAACTCAAAATGAGCTCGTTTCATTGCTTGACCTCTGAAGCAAGCTTAGTGTTCATTTATAAGAGTTTATGCGCTCTGCGTCAATACTTGCCTTTGAACTCTAGCTCCGTTTTTTAAAGTAGTTTTGACGCTAAGACGAGCTTTACACAAGCCATTATGAAAGTTTTCACCAACAGTAAGATTTTTCTTAAAATAGGCGCGACTTAGTCCATAGATATGTAACGTCAAAACCATTAGCAATGATAACCTCAAGCATGGTTTTTGCTACAGTGAGGCCCAAACGACAAAGTGGGAACAGAGAAAGCGTCAATGTGACCAGAATTATGACCAGCACGCCCAGGCACCAGACTGACCACTGCCGGAATGGGTAACCAATTGTTGATAGTGATAGGGGATGCAGTTAAAGTTTCTTACAGTAAAAAAAAAGTTTTGCAAATCCTTTTAAGTAATTTTAGTTAGCATCCGTTATAAAACTGCTGCTATAGGTGCTTCTAATAGCGCGGTAAGTCACTCAAGAAATATTCCCGCAGTATTCTTATAACAATAGATGTGAAAATTATGTACAGGTTTCACATTACTACTACATCCAGAATCTACAATTGATCTAATTGAGTAATAAATAATGAAAAAGGAAAATATCCATTTTCCAAAAATTTTCAGGAGGCGAAGAAACAAATCAAGCAAACCGCAAAAGTAGTTTTATCATGTTTTCTGGGTAAAGAATTGATCATAAAGGCACAATAGAATATATTCCAGAGGAAGAAATTTCTATACATATACACAGTCCAGTCACATTAATGTGACCACCACGTACTTTTGACGTCAACGTTAAATAACTAATCACAAAAGGCACTTGGTAGCACAATGCGGTTGAGGGTATATAAAGGGTATGTAAGAGCTTTGGAAAACATTTCTATCGTTGGCGTAATCCAAAAATGAAGCGATTTATCCGACGTACAAAAGGGCGTGATAATTGGCTTTCGAGCCAAGGGTGGATGCATTACCAAAATGGTTGAGTTTTTGAGCTGTTCGCTTGCCGTCGTGGTAAAAGTGTACTATGCATTTTAAAATGAGACTGTTAAAAATCAGCGACGTGGCAAATGTGGTGCACCAGAAGCCATAGATGACAGAGGTGAATGACGACTGCGGAGATGCGTTCGGATTAATAGACGGGCTACTGTTGAGTAACTGACCCCCGAGATGAACCAAGAGGCCATCCACATCGACTCCCATACAACTTTTTAGCGAAAGTTGCTGATTCTAGGCACCTGATGTTCACCTGATGCACCCTGGTTCATGCACCTATGCTGACTACGGTCCATCGACGACGAACCCTGGAATTGGCATGCCAGTACAGCAGCTGGACGTCCATTAAACGGCGACAGATAGCATTTATTGATGAATCACGTTTATGCTCCATCGGACCAACGGATGTTGACTTAGAAGGCGTGAAACCTCTGGAAGCAAACGGCTTGCAACCATTAACGGAACAGTCCAAGCTGGAGGCAGGAGCATTATATTCTGGGGAATGTTTTCCTAAGGTTCTATGGGTTCACTCATCATTGTGGAAGACACGATGGATCAACACAATACTTATACGCCGCCTCATTTATGCTCTTTTTTCACTTATACGACGATTTTAACTGGTCCCAGCACATTCCTTGACAAAAAAATGATAGTATCATTCATTTATGCGCCGTTGTAAAGATAAATATTCCACTTATGCGCCGAATTTTCCACAAAATGTGAACAATTTAATTTATTTTCTTTAAAAAACAATCATTTTTCTTCACTTTCCTCTTTGATCTTTCGTCTCTAATGCTCATGGAAGAAATTTTTTCCACATCAACTAGAGTTTGGAGAGGGACAATTATCCATTATGCATCGTTTTAAAGGGGACAATTTTTAGTTAAGTATGCCACAAATTTTTGTTTTCTCTTTATCATTGTAGTTACGTTACAGTAATTGCCAAACCGTAGTAATATGTCCCTTTTCAAAAGAAACATTCTTATTCATTCTCTAATTAGAAACTATGTTGCGTTTTAGTTCTTTAAATAGGGTTGTTCACTTATACGTCTCTCTCACTTATGCGCCTTTTTCTATTGGTCCATTGGGACGGCGTATAAGTGAGAGTTCACTGTATTGTTTATCCTCAGGATGATGGCATCTACCAGCAGGACAATGCGAAGTGCCATATAGTTGCCAGTGAGCATGCGTGGTTTGAAGGGCACCAGGATAAGTTTACCAATCTCCCGGGGTCAGCAAACTCCCCTGACTTAAGCCCAATCGAGAATCTGCGGGACCATCTCGATTGGGTTGTTCGTGCCATGGATCCTCACCAGCGTAATCTAGGGCAGCTGACCACGCAATTGAAAGCGGCATGGTTCAACATCCCAGTGAACACCTTCAGGTACCTAATTGACTCCGCTCTGAGAAAGGAGCTTATTCAGGCTTTTGACAGGTGGTCACATTAATGTGACTGGACTGTGTATAAAAATATATAAAAGAAGGTATCACTATTTTAATTTTGAATATGTGCTCTTTTAACAGAAAATCTGAATTTTACAATGCAAGCTTCAATTTTACCAAAACTCTCATGCATCATATCAAAGTGCTTGAACATGAAACTAGCGGATTAAATTTTGGAGATTTTGGGCAGTACTTCGATTTGGCAGCACTGCAGATTCGATCAGAATTTGTTCCCTTTTGTTTTAAATGAAAACTGTATGGAACGGATATGTTACCTTTTGATTTTCAAGTTTAACTTTACCCTGTTTATAAACTGGGATTTGTTCTGTTTAGACTTTTGAAGACTAGGAGGTTAAGGCCACCTTTCAAGATATATGAAGCGTCAAAGAACAATTTTTTTTTAAAAGTAGATATGTTCTCACATTGATATATTACTCTTAAAATATTATCTTTCAGTGGGTCATGCATTTCGCAACAGTCAGAAATTTTTTTACCATCTTGTATTTATTCATAAGTAGAATATCTATCACATCAGTAAAATTAGACTTGCATAAATCTTAGAAAATGTTATATGTATCTGAATGTCTTCATTACAGAAGTTGTGTTTAAGTACTTGAACAAGTGCCAGACGAATGAGAGAGCCTTCATTGGAGATTTTTCAAGAGCGCTGCACAAAGGAAACGATGAGGGGAAGGGAATGCAATTTTTTGTCATCCAAACTTCGATGACTGTATTCGTGTCCTTTTTCACGTGACAACCAGAGTGGTCATTTCAACCTTTGCATGCAAACCTTGACCAATTTGAGGTCATATTCCAAACAAAAAATATCGATGGTATTGATCTACATCCGCGCGTGTCGTATGCGATATTGCATCTGAATGTTTTTTTTTTTTTTACTCATATCGACTTTTGGTGCATTAAAGGCCAAATTCCTTCTTTGAAACACTGTACTGGAAGAATTTCCGTAGTAACGTTTATTCTTAATTAAAGCATAATGTCATGGGGTGGATTTATATAGGACTCAGTCCTTGTGGGAATGAGGGGGGCAGGTTTTTTAGTTGTAATTATTGCTTAGAGTTTAATGCTTGTGAGACTTTTTGACTTTTTGCAAAATTCGCCAGCCTTTACGATATTATACGGGTAATCATTTTTTTTACTATTCTACTAATCTAGGGGTGGCCAACTCGCGTTACGCGTGCCACAAAGTGGCACTGCAGAGAAGTAAGAGTATCACGCGAAGACTTTTTGAAGAAAATCTAAAATTGAAGAAAAAATGTCAATCTCAAGAATATTGATAAAAATTAAACCCTTAAACTGACACATATAATGATATTATGACGATTAAGTGTCAGGATGCTGGCTTACAAATTGTCTGAATACAATATTGAAAAGTACTTATAGTTAGCTTCGGACATCCAAGAAAAGCTGTGACGCTACAGACAATGCTTTGTAAAGTATATTTGTGCTTGACACGAGTGAAACTTTCGATGCTGCAGAATGGATTCTTGATCGGCAGTATTTTCAACTACGGGTAATGAAATTAAATTAAAAAGTTAACTCTGCAACTAAAATTAATAAACCAGATTGGACAAAATTCGGTATATTTCCACAAATAAAGACCCTTAAATTGTTTTTGTTACATTACTTGAAAATAATTTGGGAAAAAACTTCAAAAGTGTCATCGAATTATCTATCACAAACTCCTTGCCAAGGAATGAGACTTTTTCTCTGTTGGTGACACTGTAGAGTTCACTGTATTGACAAATTACGAATTAAAGCTCTGAATGTTTTGTTAACTTTTTCCAGGAGAATAAGGAGAGTATGGAAGGTTACTCTTTCATTGAAATGTGTGATAGCTATCCAAAGGAAAAATAGCCATTAAATTTTAGAATTTTAGGGAGCTTGTTTTTTAAAATATCTGGAAGGAAAGCAATGAGGACTTGCTACTTAGGAATGAAGAATAGCAAATTAATTTAGCTATGTCATCTCTTATTATCTGGCGTTTAAGCAATTCAAATTTAAGATTGTACGAAAAAAGTTTCCTAAACTAGTATAAGCCATCTTCAGTCTTTTTAACCGACGAAAAAACGGAGGAGGTTCTCTAGTTGACCGGTATATATATTTTTTTATTTTTATGTATGACCACGCATAACTTTTTACTGAATAGGCCGATTTTGATAATTTTTTTTTGATGGAAAGGGTACACCTTCCTGATGGTCCCATGGTCCCATGATGCGGAGTTTGAGAACGGAATCCTGAAAAAAATTGAGGGAAATCTTCAGAATTCCGCTCATGCGCACCCTCTTTGCGCATGAACTGAATTTCAAATTTCACGCGCACACTCTTGCAATTTGATGTTTATTAGGTCACGGTAGCTCGCCGATCGAGTTGCCTAGCGTTAAGACGCTGGGCTCTCATTCGCAAGAGCCTGAGTTCAATCCTCGACCGAGTCGGTGGAGTTTCAAGCAGCAGAAAAATTTTCGCTGTCTACATCAAACGATTATGCGGCATGCAAACTGCAGTTTTACTAATAGAATATATCTAGTCCTGAGTACCCCAATTTTTAAAAAAATATATTTCCAAGCTCCCATCACCTAAACTTTAAATTTTAAAATTAGTGACGCACTAATGAATCGGCAGTAAATGGTTACTTTGCGGATTAACCTTTAGGCCAGTTTTAGCCGCATAATCGGGTGAAAAACTAGTAATTTAAAAATGTTTTAATTAAATCAGCATAGAAATAAATCCTAAAAAGAAAAAAAAATGTTTTTAGTGGCAATCGCTTAAAATTTCAGACGCTTTAATAAAGTGAGATGAAGCGTCACGATGACAACATGACACTATTCCGGGTATACATTTACACTGAAAAGAATGAAATAAAAATAAAATTTTATAAAAAAAAGTAAAACCGACTTCAAAAACGCAGCTGAAAATTACTCTAAAAAGTAAAAAATAAAATTTTATATAAAAAAAAGTAAAACCGACTTCAAAAACGCCGGTGAAAATTGCTCTAAAAGGTAAAAAATAAATTTATTCTTTGAATACCATCGATACTACTTTTAAACATGAGTTTTGAAGTCGGCGCCGAAACAGTTAATAAAATCATTCGTGCCCATTGATTGTACCATTTGATTGATTTTTCCTCTCAAACAACACTTGAAATTGATTATGAAACATTTAGGGTTGCTTTTATTATGAAACATGTAACCGAAGAATGGGCACGAATGATTTTATTAACTGTTTCGGCACCGACTTCAAAACTCATGTTTAAAAATAGTATCGATGGTGTTCAAAGAATAAATTTATTTTTTACTTTTTAGAGCAATTTTCACTGGCGTTTTTGAAGTCGCTTTTACTTTTTTTTATAACATTTTATTTTTATATGATGAAACTTCAGTTTCTTTCTCTCTACTTTGGAGCAAAAAGAATGAAACATTAAAAATTAATAGTGAAAGTATCAACCCAAATTTACTAATTTTCCAATGATATATGGAGAAAATTTTACACTTATTTTATGTATTCAGTGTTATTTTTGATGATTTTCAGGATCATAACAAAAATGCTGATCTTTTCCAATTCTTTGTCTATTTCTCTGCAAGCCACTACTTACTACCCTTCTAAAATCGAAATCGGAATTAGTGACCTTTTACATTGGTAATCAAATATAAGCGCTTACTTCAACAGAAAGTCATCCACGTTACATAGAAATTTGGAAATTTTTATAAACAATTTTTTTCTCCATTTACACACTTTAGCCGTCTGATGCTGTTGTAGATTGGTTCAAAATAAGCTTCTAAACAAATTATTTTTGTTGTGAATGCAGAAAAAATACCGTTGAGTATTAATTGATAGCACTTAAAATACTTAAACTTCTTAGGATTCTCAAGATCTAATCCTGAAATTAAAGACTTGGTAAAAAAGATACAGACTTATAAACCACATTAAGTACAGACTATTTGATTTTTAGAATAGAATGTTTGATGTTATTTGTTTCTATTTTAATCATAAGCCAACTGACAGAACCTACAAAAGTGTTCATTAACGATAACTCTTAAGTTAGGACTTGTTTTATCTGTATTATCATTTAGATTTCAATTACTCAGATTTACTAGAAAAAAATGTTTCAATTGAGTAAGAATTACATAGTCAGCCAATATAAAATTTAGAAATTTAGATATTTTCAGTTTGTCGGAAAAATACAATGCGGCACGCTGAGCTTTTTCCCTCCAGATAGTGGCACTCTCCCTAAAAAGGTTGGCCACCCCTGTAACTAATCAGTAGTAGATTTTTGTAATTTGACACAAAATTGCGCTATCCCTTATTAAACTTATTAGTTCAGGCTAGTGTCCATTGAAATATCATGATACCTAAAATTTATATATATATGACATTTTTTGATGGTTTCTATATGAATTTGACCTGATGATTCCGAATCCGTTGAGTGCCAGACGCTAAACCTTGAGCATTTTTGTTAAAATGGCAAAATCCAATATGGCTGCTATAAAAGGTATAAAGCAAATTAATGGAAACGTAAGTGCACTGAAACATATTTTACACTTAAACATGATTGTACTCTTTAGTCAAAATACAATTCTATTAAAAATAAATATTTATGAAAAGTATACGAATAAAATAATTTACCAAATAATAAAATTCAAGATGTTAGCCTAAAGAGTTGCAAGGTTTAATTTTCAGGTATTAATTAACTTTCAAACCGTAATGAACCTGAAAATGGAATGTTTTAACAAAGATAAATGTTTAAAATGCTATACAGGGATAAAAAAAAGATGTGATTTAGCCTAACAATAACACTAAAAATATTTAGAAACATTTCAAATTTAAGTTTCGGGATTTTGCCGTTTTAAATCAATTTCCTTGAAGAAACAAGTTTCGTTTACGAAAGAGCTTCCTATATTGATACAAGTTGCATGAAAGCGGACTTCTCACTGTTGTGAAAAGTATTTTTAGCTACCAGTTGGAAGGTATATCCAATGTGTTTGTTTAGAGTTTCACTTTCAGCTCGATTACGGATTGTCCAGATTGACTTCAGCCAAATAACGGTATGTGCAATTTTTCGATGTTGTAGTTTTGCAAGAACTGCAAACTTATAAGCAGCTCAGCTATTTGCTTGCAATTTCTGCCTTAGCACAGGCCAAATTTGTTAAACTGCTCCAGGAGCCGTCCTGGTAAGCCAGAAAAGTGCCGAACAAAAGAGTTTTGGGGAAGTTCCCAATTTCTTGCCGTAAAGTGACTGACTTTTATTTGGAAGGTTTCTAAGTTCTTTAGGAAGGTTACTTACTACCTTTAGCTAAGTAGTGAATCATTATCATATCAGCTTCTTCATGAGAAACAAAAGCTTGTTGAATTCAAACACCAATTTAATCGGAAAAGGATTGGTGACAGTAACAATTACACATTGGCTTGAGGATCGACCTCAGTCAGCTCACAGCAAACTTAATTATTTGCATCTTATTTGGTAAAATTTTCAGTACGATGTCTCTTTTAGAAAATGGGGATTTTTTATTAAGTTGAAAAACACAATAGACATTTTTCTCTTGTGTGGCTCGACGTTGTGATGCAGTGCTAAATTTATGGTGTTTGTCAAGCAGATTGTGTACCGCTAGAATAGTTTGTATGTTGTGCGTATTAAGGTTTTCTACACCATCAACACAATCACTCTCGAAGCTGGAGTTGCGGATCAAGATACTGCCCACAATATTGCACTTTCACCAAGAATGATAATTTCTGGACGACTCTTATCGCCTACCCTGAAAACTGCTTTAAGTTTTGACTTAAGTGCAGATTTATTTAGACCTCTCTTATTTCAATCATCATCAAATAAAGCAGTAGGATCAGGAGCCAGTTCATGACTAGATAATTTCCGTAAGGAGACTTTCCCTTGATGAATAATTTAAACCATATACCATAATTGTGTCCGGTGTATGATGTGAATCACAGATTTTAGTCTTCTTTGCGATGAACGTAACCATTTTTTTAACCTTCTGAATGTTTAGTGGAATCTTTGAGGCCACGTTTTCTCCTATATATGCCACTGCGAATTGTCACTTTTACCCGAGTCCTCTGCATTTGAAGTTATAAATTTGCAATTCTTGCAAAACTACAACATCGAAAGATTGCACAAAGCCTTATTTATGTGAAGTCAATCTAGACAATCCGTAATCGAGCTGAAGGTGAAACACTAAACAAACACATTGGATATACCTTCCAACTGGTAGCTAAAAATACCTTTCACAACAGCGAGAAGTCCGCGTTCATGCAACTTGTATCAATATAGGAAGCTCTTTCGTAAAAGAAACTTGTTTCTTCAAGGAAAGTGGTTGAAACCGGCAAAACCCCGAAACTTAAATTTGGAATGTTTCTAAATATTTTTAGTGCTATTGTTAGGCTAAATCACATTTTTTATGATCCGTGTATATCATTTTAAACATTAATCTTTGTTAAAAAAATTCCATTTTCATGTCCATTACGGTTTAAAAATTGATTAATACCTGAAAATTAAACCTTACAATTTTTTAGGCTGACATCTTGAATTTTATTATTTGGTAAAATTTTTTATTCGTATACTTTTCATAAATATTTATTTTCAATAGAATTGTATTTTGAATAAAGAGTACAATCATTTTTAAGTGTAAAATATGTTTAATTGCACTTACATTTCCATTAATTTGCTTAATACCTTTTATAGCAGCCATATTGGATTTCGACATTTTGACAAAAATGCTCAAGGTTTTGCGTCTGGCACTCAACGGATTCGGAATCAGCAGGTCAAATTCATATAGAAACCATAAAAAAATGTCATATATATAAAAATTTTAGGTATATGGTCTTCTAGCCTGGACTATATACTTTCCCTTAAAGTCTGCATTTCTGCCATTGCTGAATAGTCAGTGTTAAAATCGTGAGTTGGAGTAGGACTAATTTTAGAGCACTGGAGTCGGAGACAAAGGTTCGAAAATTCCGGGAGTTGACGCCGGAAGCTGTGTTATTACGTATTTTATTCATTTTTGACTTTTATTTTTTGCATTTTACGATGTTTTTACGACGCATTAAAAAATATTTCATGTTTTTAATAATTTTTTGAAAATTAAGCAGGAAAGTAGGTTAAAAATGAATTTAATAAATAAATAAATGAATTTACATCTCTACAGATACCCGTACTCATTGTATATTGCTTCTTGATACAGTGAAAAGGAATTGGGGGGCAGTGTATCCATAGAAATATAAATATACATTGATTCTTTAATATAAGCTTATAATTTTAATCTTAATTATCCTGTGACTGTAAGTTGAATAACACTGAAATGTTCTTCACTGAAGAACTCTGATGCGAAGTCTGAGCATGTAGAATGCGATGTTTCCAATATATTTTCATTTCTTTTTTGCATCGGAAGTACTTTTCCGGCTCATGGGAATGAGTCCTATACTCCAGTTCAAGCAAAAAATTAATGAAATTATTGTAAAACGAGCCCCTAGGAGAAAAAAAAAGATCGGTTCTGATGATTTTTTAAACATTTTAAGGTGAAATATCCCCACGTCTTTCAACTTGCTCCAAATGTTCATGTTTTTTTTTTTTTTTCATCTTTGCATCTCTCTAGTTCTTCAGAAGAATGTTCATATAATTCTTCCTTCCCTCCAAAAAAATAATGTCTATAAAACTGTCAAAAACTGAAAAAATGGGTAATTCAGAGGGGCAAGGGAGATGACATATCCAAAAAATAGGATGTAGTGGGGCTAAAACGGTGATAATATTGGATTCAGGGGGTCATTTTACATAAGAATCAGCAAGAATTATGTCAGAAGTATTTTAAAGGTTTTTTTTTCTTGTTGCAATGCAGTGTAATTGAAAAACAAAATAATAATAATTTCAGTATCACTCATCAATTAAATAAAACAGTTAGCATTATCAAAAATGTGCAACTTTTAATACTTTATTGCTACGTGGAACCTGGATTAAGCATAAACTGAAAAGTAAAAAATTCTGGAGTGCGGTAAAATTTTGTTCAAATATATTCATCTAAAGTCAAAACAGGAGTTAATGCTGTCGTTGCTTTATTTTTCAAAACTAATGATAATGGATATAATATCTTTGTAATTAAAAAATAAATGCATAAAACTCCAGATCATGAACTTTTCCCCTTGAATGCGTTTCAATCTGACTATTTCATAACTTTGATGTAACCAGCTCTTGAAAAATAGCTAAATATTTCTTTCCGAGTGTAATGTCATGTTGTCTTGTTGGAATGAGCAGCTTTCTCCGGAAATCAGAGAAGCATAAGGCAAGCAATGATATAAGGATTTTTGAAGTTTAGACAATTTCCGATTCAATAACTTGAGAACGATTGGAGATAGATCAGGATATCTATGCTGATGTGTGCTCCAAAGTAGCTCTTACATCACCTCTTGATAAATTCATCAAGGTTTTTGAAACACCCTATACATTTAAACAAGTATACTCATCGTAAAAGGAAGTTTGTTCATGATACATTAATAATACTAAGTGCATTTTAAACTTTCGCTTACAATAATTAAGAATCATATAAAAGGCTACAGATTCAGGTGAGTCTTAAAATAGAAGAGAATTTTTGTTCTTTAACGCTTAAAATAATTTTGTAAGCTTTCTAGAATTTTTCAACTTCAGATATGTTTGATTTTTTATTATTATTTATTCGAACCCAAAAATTAAACACTATTCAATTAAAAACACTTTGAAACAACAGAATAAAAGTCTGAAATGTCATTACCATGGATGTCTGTAGCAGCTACGTTTTGCATAGTGTCTACATTTTTAAAAATTATAATCATATTTAAGACCGAAAAAGTCATTCTTTCTTTAACCCTTTATGCCGCGACGGGACTTTATGCCACGACGGAAGTCCCGCTTATTATATTAATTTAGTATTATGAATCCTAAATGGCTGTAGTCATTCTGAAGTTTTTCGTACCACTACTTGTACTTTGCTGAGAGGCCAACAGACCTGCAATCGGAAAGTTTTCTTGGGGGCCCTAAGGCGTAAGGGGCCTTAGACCCCAAAATTTAAAATTTTTTTTTGCTCGATAAATATGTTTTTGATACATTTTCAAAAAAAAAAATGCATAAAAAATCACTGATAAATTAATTTGGGACATAAAGGGTTAAAGGAACTTAAAGAGGTATTTATTAAAATTTTTATTTTTAAAAATAAAATTGTGATGCTTAGCAAGAGAATTAAAATTTGTCTTCTATAATTCATTTTTGAAGCAAGTAGAATATACTTTAACAGATGTTTATTTATCTACATTTATTTTTTACAATCAACGAACAGTTTTTAAAAAACAAGTCTCTCCCAGGAAGCAACTATTTTAGTGTGCAAATAGCGCATGTGCCGTATTTTAAAAACAAAAGTTATAATATTAAATAAGTATGGGAATGTGGGGCAAAGTGAAATAGCGGGACAAAGTGAAAAGTTCAAATATTTTCACAGTTTGTAGCGTCGCCATTCTAGCAATATCTTAACTAAGTTCTTAGACATATAGTTGATTCCTGTCAAAAAAAAAAAAAAAAAAAAGAGCTCCAAAGATCAACGAAAGAAATCATGCAAGTAATTTTAAAAATTTGATACCCTTATTGTATTAATCGTAGTTTTTCAAAAAATATTTTTTGTTATTATAAAATGAGTAAATTTTTGTAATTATCATTTTAACTATTAATTGATATCTACTAATGTCCAGTGCAGTCCTTATTTAGTTTATATTAGGCATGTTTTGATTTTAAATGTTCAATGTAATTGAATCGATGAGTGCAAAAACTACATCAGTCCATAATTTCCATTTTTTAAGAGAGACAAAAAACATCCTAACTCTTCCAATATTTTAAATAATCGATTGATTTTTTTTCTCAGTCACAAGATGCACATTTGAACTGCTGTCAACAAAAAGTACATTGTTTCTATTAAAATCGGTCTTAGGAAAAATTAAAATGTAATTTGGACTGATGTAGTTTTTGCACTCAACCGGTTTTCAGACTTAGAGAAAACAGTTATTTTGCATTCAAAGTGTATATTTATTTATTATTTCGTCAGAAATGAAGAAACTGTTGCTTAACCAGTATAAACAAAAATTAGAAAAGTTAATAAACTCTTGGAATTGACGATTTTTAACCATAAATCGTTATAAAAAAAATTGCAAAATCATAAGAAATCAGGATACATTTCTTGTATCCTTGATACCTGTATTTCATTAAAACAGATTAACAGGAAGGTTATTACAAAAGTTGAATGGTGGTAGCTAAATCTATACCAATGTAACAGAAAACAAAAAAAGTATAGGTATGTAGTACATCTATTAAAATAGATCATTTTCAATCATTGTGTCACCGTCACGTGAAGTAGTTGGCCAGCTAAATAATTTATTATAAAACACTTTACAGTTTCAGGAATATGTACAATCATTTTCTTGATGTCATCTATTTTTTTATGTTGATTGGTACTTTCCCTGATGGGTAGACATGATTTGAGGGAAAAGCGAAGTCATGGGAAATATGTTTTAGCAGCTGAAAGCTGTGTTCTTGAGCCCCATCGATGAAAGTGTGTGCTGTGACAACCCCTTTTTCTTCAGAATCATATTGAAACTATTTGTATCGAGTAGGAGCAAAATAATTTTTTTCCTCTTTCTCCACACTTTTCCCTCAATATTGCTATGTTGATGCGCCATGTTGAAAAAACACGGTGCCTAATTGTGTGAGTAGAAGGTGATGCGCGGAATTCCTGCGTTGAGCGCAAAAACTACATCAGTCGCAGGACTGATGTAGTTTTTGCGCTCAACGTTCAAATGGGGGTGCTCGTTTCTTTCGAACTACTAACCTGTGTGTCTTGGTTTTTTCACTCAACATGCATCTTGCCTCCCAGAGTTGTTTTCCATCAAAAACGAAATTTCGAATTTTTTGGACTGATGTAGTTTTTGATCTCAGCGATTCAATTAGTCAAGTGCACGCGGGTGTGAAGTGGATGGAGCAAAGTGAAATAGTTCATTTTGTTTGCTTATGAATTTATTTACTAGATCACATAAGTATTTCTTCATTTATTAATTTATTCATATTCTTTCACTAATTAATTCACTTAGTTGTTCATTCAATCACTGATTTCATTTTATTCAATCATTTTTTTCTCATTTTTTTAATTATTTCATTTATTTAGCTATTAAATTATTTATTTTTCATTAATAATTCATTTATTCGTTTATTTAGGCATTCATTTGATAAAAATTGCTGTAACTAAAAAATATAAAAAATGTTTTATTAGAAAAATATTCAATTTTTTTAGTTTGCCCCAAGGATTTTTGTGGTGAAAATTTTCACCTTTTTTAAATGTGCAAAATAACTGCTAAAAATGAAAAATAGCATCTCAACAATAGTTGTATTACGAAATACATTACTCTTTCTTTACGTACACTGATTTTTGGAACAAATTCCCAATTTGCTCATTGTAAAACAGGTCAATCAACTTAACTATTTCACTTTGCACCACATTCCCCTACATCAGGGGGGCCAACCCGTGGCACGGTAGAGCAGTAGGAGTGGCACGTGAAGAATTTTTTCTTTTTTAAACTAAGGAAACAATGCTAAAAACTAAGATTTTTACTGCGATACATATTACGATAAGCTGACAGGTTTTAAGAGGCTGGCATATAAGTTGCCAAAACAATTGTAAGTCTTATCGTTAGATTCGGACATCGAAAAAATGTCTATGGCATTACAGACTATGCTTTGTGAAGTATTTCGCCCATGAGCAAGAAAAGTGACACACAAAAAAAAGAAAAAAAAAACAGCCTTGGAGAAAATAACGGGTTTTTTGCAACAGTAATTTTAAGAGTCTCACATATTACAATTCGTGCAAAAGAACTACGAAGTAATGTTTGCTGGTTAATTCTTTTAAGTTAATAATGCATTTCTGTAAAATTCGAAATTTTTTCTGCTAAATTATTAAATTTTAATGATGTTTTAACACTGATTATATCGTGTTTACCACCACGCACCAACTATGTGAGCTAGCTTTGTGTGAGTTTTACGGCAAGAAAGGGTATAACCAATTTGGACTCTTTATCACTTGTCAGTACGTTATTTCAAAGTTTTGAGTTGTGTTGTTTTTCCTGCTCATGAGCGATATTTATTCGTAACACGAAGAAACTTTGAATGTTGTTGAAGAAATTTTGGATTTATGCTAAATAGTTTCAGCTACAGGTGATGAAATGTTTAAAGAAGTTAACTCTGGTGACTAAAATTAAGAAACCAGAGTGGACATAATTCGGTATTGGTGGCACAAACGGTGAGCCTTAATTTGCTTTTGTTATATTGCTTGAAAATTGTTTTGGAACAACACATTTTGAGTGTCATTGTAAGATCCATCTTTACATCAGGAAAACGAATTTAGTTCGGAATTTGTTCTGATTAAGCAATGTTTTGTGAACTTTTCCCAGACGAAACTGAAGAAGAAAACAAGTTACTCCTTTATTGAAATGTGCCATAGCTATCCAAATGAAAAATATTCATGCGGTTTTAGAATTTGAGAGCATGTGTTTTAATTTACCTTGAAGGAATGATGGCTTGTTACTTAAGAGTGAAGATTAGCAATTGAATTTAGCTATTTCACCCTTTATTATACGGCGTCTAAATAATTTAAATTTAAAATCGTAGAGAAAAAACTGTGTTTCCTAAACCAGTATAAATCATATACATTATTTCACAATGAAACTTAGTTTCTTTCTCTCGACTTTGGAGAAAAAACATTGAAGCATTTCACACAAATACTGGAAGCAGCTACCCGTATTTAATAATGTTCCCAGGATAGATAATAAAATTTTATATATCTTTTGAAGTCTGCATGCAGTGTTGGGGTTGAGTTTTAAGCTGATAAAAAAAAACTACTGATTTTTTCAAATTTCTTGTGTATTACTTCGCAAGACATTACTTAATATCCACCTGAAATTAAAATTAATTTTGCCGACCTACTGCATATTACAGTATTTTAAATCAACTATAAGATCTTACTTCAATTGCAAGTCATCCGAATTATTTTTAATTTAAAAAAAACATTTGTTTGTTTTTTTTTTTTTCAAATTTACACTCCTTAGCTGTTTAGTGTTGTAAAATTGGTACAAAACATGTTTTTGTTAACAAATATTTTTCATAATGAATATTAAAAAAATCATAACACCGTTGAACGTTAATTGATGCCCTTAAAACACTGATATGTGATAGCTTTTTAGAACCTATCCTAAAATTAATGACTGGGTAAAAAAGTTACAAATTCTTGAGCCACATTAAGTTCGGACTGTTTAATTTTTAGAAGTTAATGTTTCATGTTATTTGTTTATGTTATTATTATCATGTTCATTTGTTTATATTTTAAGCATAACCCAACTAACTGAACTTATAAAACTATTTTCAACGATAACTCTAAAGTTCGGATTTGTTTCATTTGTATTATTTAATTTTCACATTCAGACTTATGCGAAAAAATGTACTATTTAAGTAAAAATCACATAGTCAGCCAATAAATAATATTTTTTAACTTTTTTAAAAAGTTCTGCTTGTAAAAAAAATTGAGTGGCACGCCGACTTTTTTCTCTTCAAATGGTGGCACTTTTCCAAAAAAGGTTGGCCACCCCTGCCCTACAGCAATTTTATGTCATTTGAATTGATAGTAATTTTTCATAATAAATGTGTGATTTTTTTTTTATTTTACTGATTTGCATGCTACATTTAGATGTTTAAAAACAACAGAAATGAATTTTGTTTTGCAATTATTGTACAGTTTAGACGCTTATTGAAGTTCAAATTTGAAATTAGCATGAATTTTCACATCGATGTCAATAACAAATTGATCATTTAAAATTAAATTTTTTAAAGTAAAAATTTAAATATTTAACTCTGCTACCGCAAGTAAAGTATACAAAAAAAACTTTGCTAATAAATCTTTTCCTTTGTTTCTCTTTTTTTTAACTTACTAACAGTAATATTTTAAGATTTCCTTTTTTGAAAAAGTCTCCTATTTTAAAAGTCACCCGTTCATGATTTAATTGCTGAAAATACTCGTTATCAGTGGTTTTCTTGTGTATAACATAATGATTTAAGTTCCTAAATGCTTAAGAACATTAAGTAA
This sequence comes from Uloborus plumipes, assembly GCA_038373865.1. Lineage (NCBI taxonomy): Eukaryota > Metazoa > Arthropoda > Arachnida > Araneae > Uloboridae > Uloborus > Uloborus plumipes. The sequence continues at coordinate 130,706 of JAXGGA010000833.1, read as the reverse complement.
AACACTTAAAGCTAAGGAAACATTGCAAGAAAAATTATATTCACCTGTTCTATAATAACAAGGATACATTTCAGTTTGAAAATTGTAACTGTTCGATAAACTGCCATGTAGCTCTATCGTTATATACAAAATATTGTGAAATATTTGCATTTTTTTTTCTTTAAACCTAAAACTATCACCGACCCAATGATCATCTTTTTCAAAACGCTTAGTCTTTTCGATAGTATACGCATTCTCCGATTTTATTTTGATGATAGTGTTACGAAAATGTTATGCATAGCTGTATCTTAAAAAAAAATCAAAAGTAATTGTTTAAAATGAAATTATTTCTCATTTTAGTATTTTCTTAATTAAAATCTTTAAAATTTTTGACACAATCTATATTAAAAAGATAATAAGAAAGAGTAAATGCTTAAAGTATGACTTCATTACTTTCTTCTAATATTTTCTGAATTTTATGTTTCAAAATTTTAACCAAATCTGCATAAAAAATTGGAAAAAAAGAGCATACGTTTAAAACACGAAAAACATTCGAATGTTTACACACCATTCTTACCTGCTCATTAAGAAAAGTTTATCAGCATCTTTTGACCAGACACATTTCCGGCCTAGAGATTGAACTTCATTTCTAACTAACTGTCACTCCGTTGTCTTCGTCCGATTCATTGTAGCCCTCAATTTCCAACGGACATTTTTCTTCGTCTAGTCATCACGAATTATCGTGTCAAAATATGTACTGGGTTACCAGGGGAGAAATCTCTATGTTTCTCGCCAATGCTATATGGGAACTGGCGCCAATGTGTGTTTATTAAAGAAGAAAAGTGTCGGTGCATTTGTGTCCATAATGCAACGAAAAGAATTCTAGCCGTAGCCCTTTCTTTATGGATTGTGTTATTGATTGCAATTTTGAGAAAGATTTTGCAACAACTCCGTTAAAAGCGAACATCAGTGTATCTGGGCATCATTTACTGTTGCCACAACAAAGAGAAATGCTTCTGATTGCATTCGTTTTCAATAAAGGATCGGATTTTCAAAAGAAACAAGAGTAACATCGAAAGAGTTAACGCAAAATTATTTTATGCATGAGCTGACACTGAAATTTTACATGAGCAAATTTATTAGGTTTACATATTTTTCCCATAAAATTGTTTTTCTTTCTTTTGTTTTCATAGTTCTTCGTGTGATGAATAATACTTCCAAAACACCAGTTTATTGTATAGGATAGCTAATATTTTTTGTAGAAAATATTGATGCACATATCAACAACAATTGTTTTGGCAGGGTACTTTTTATTAAATGTCGCATCCTTAAGACTATACTTCCAAGATAACATATTTTATTCTTTCACAAATGCAGCATATATGAAAAAAAATCATAAACCTAATTTATTAAACTAAAATCAAGTCAGAAACATGTTGGAACCTAGTTATGAAATAAAGTTATATATTGTTCTTTAACTATAAATTTGTTGGTAAAATTTCGGAAAACAAAAATAATAGACCTTGATTCATTCTTTTTAATGTGTTATTCTTTTGGTTTTTCTACAAGTTATGAGAAAGGAAAGACATACATTTTCTTATCTTATAACATTAATTTTCTTTATTTTATTTTTAACTTACTTCAACAAAGGAGGAGGTTATGCAATTTGACCGAGATCTTTTTATTTTATATATGTTCGCCGATTGCTCGAAGACGCATGAACCGATTTCAAAAATTCATTTCTTTGTTTGAAAGGGTATATCTTCCAGTTCTTCCTATGGTCTCATGGTCTGGGTTTGATAGAGGGATCCTGCATAGAGGAATAGTAATCGGCACAAAAACGAAAGACAAAATGATGTTTAACCATATTTTGCCAACATTTTTCAGAGAAACTATGGAAAATTAAGAAAAGAATTTTTATACTATAACACAAATATGTGATTATGAATGTAATACATGCGAATGCGGTTAAAGAACCCGGCTCCATTAAAATTTGTATTTATAGTTGAATTGTAGTTTCTTATGATTCTATTTAGCGTTTTTGCGCCGACTTCAAATCTTATGTTTGAAAGTAGTATAGATGGTGTTCAAAGAGTAAAATTATTTTTTACTGTTTAGAGAGCAATTCAATTGTTTATTTCAGAAACCACCCAAGCGACAAACACTAAAAGCTCGAAAAAGTATTTTTACCGTTATTTATGGTTATTTATGAAAAAATCGATTAGGGTTTCAATATTTTAAACTGAAATATATTCATATTTAGTTATAGTTCTTTCAGAAAATATTGTTGTAATCACTTTATTAATTAGTTTAAAGTGAAGAAATAAATTAATACTATTAAAATCTGTCCGCGTCTGTCTGTCTGTCCGCCTGAAGCTTGAACTCCTCAGAAACTGCTGAGAGTAGAGAATCAAGCATAGTATCATTCGATTCGAAATTTTTTAAGGAAGACAATAAAACCAACCGCGTAATTCTACGACGTTAATTAGCTGAGATATTAATTAAAACGTTAATTAAATGTTTTGCACTTTTTGAAATTCCAAGACATTTGTTTCTTTCCGTTGCCATTTTGAATAAAAACGTTAATTAGAACGCAGTATAGTGATTCGGCCGAGGCCTGATGAGTACCTAGGGCGGAGCCCTCTACCTCACCGGTCGATCGTGATTGGAAAATTTCCCCCGAAGGGGACTAACTTTTGATTCGGCGGCAAGCTAAGCCGTTGTTAGAGTCCTTCGCATGTTTAAAAGTTAAGAAATTAAAAAGGGGGTAAGGGGGGAGTAAGGGGATTTCATAGCACTCTTACAAAAAAGGAAATTGATTAGTCCAGGTCAAAAAAGATCTGAACAAGGGCAATTAATTTTTCAATTTTACTTGGGGCATTTTTAATTGTCGGGAGGACAGTTTTAAATTTAGGTATCAGTTGTTTAATGTTGAGGATATCATTGAGCTCTTTAAATAGTGCAATTAAGTCTGGGATATTGAACGCCTCCATAACAGGGGTAGGGTCATTTCCAGTATTTACAGGGGTGCTTGAGGGGGGTGCACTGATAACTGCGGCTGCATAACTTCTGGCTGGCTGCGAACGGTTGCTCTTAAAAGAGCGGCCGCTCGAGCTGTATCTTAAGTTTGTGGTACGCCCGACAACCTCTAAAGGAGGCTGCGTGGTTTTCCCCACAGTTTGCACAGCAAACTTTTTCGTTAGTTCCTCTATTGGGGCAGGTGTCTTTAGCGTTCTTCCTTCCGCACACTACACAGCGAGCCTTGCGGTTACAATTGACTGCCAGGTGATTGAATCCCTGGCAGGCGTAGCATTGCACTACGACTTTTCTATTTCTGTAGTTTACTACAGTTACGGCAGTGAACAAGATAGATTTAATCTGAACAATTTTAGCGGATTGTTCACTGGCCAAGAGTTGGATTTGGTAAAGTGGAAGGGGGGTTTTATCCCTTCTGGTGGGTCATATGATTAATTTTGTGGATTTTGAAATTTAGTGCGCGAAGTTCTTCCGCAAGGTCGTCAGTATTGATGTTAGAGGGGAGCCCTCTAATGACAAATTTTTAGAGTTTGGGACTTCTGTCCCTCTTGGAATAAAATTCTATGTTATTTGTCTTCAGATAGGTAATAAGTTTGTTGCGCGCGGTGGGTTCATCCACGGTAATTGAGCATTCATTATGTTTATTGTTGTTACGAATTTTAATGTTGTTGAAAACTTGGCCAAGAGCTTTTACAAATTTAAAATAATCAGGGGGAGTATTAATTACCAATGGGGGGAGGCCTCGGTTCTTAGGGGTGTAATGTATTTATTTTAAAAGATAATGCAGGTTGGCAACAACCTGACAATCAAAACCACGTAACATATTCGGCACATTATATTCAAAAATTGTAAGGACGTTATTAATAAAAATCTTGAGAACTGAGTCAAGTAATACTTAACAAGGGGGAGGGGGTATCTTCGCTAATTGGAGCATTAAGGCTCATTCCTAACTCGGAGTATTTATTTTCCAAGTCAAGGGGGTAGCAGCCACAGGGGAGGGGGCTCTTAGAGATTTCTTAGGGGGGCTGAAAGGGAGCTCATCATTAAGTATTTCCTCATAATACGGTTTAACCGTATTGGTGTAGTGGGGGAAAGTGTAAAGGACTCTCACCAGTTCTTCCTTCTAGAGAGGGGAGAAATAGACGATTCGCTAAGTGCTAGAGAGTTCGAACGTAGTGCTCCAGGGACTCCGCAAAGACGGCATCGCTGACGCCCAGGGCCGGATTACTAAATAGGCAACGTAGGCAGTTGCCTACGGGCCCCGGGTTTTAAAAGGGCCCCGAGAAATCCTGAAGATATCCTTTTTAATACGCTTTTGTGATATTGTTTGTATGTATGTACGTAACTCTGAATTAAAGATAAAATTCACGTTCTTTACAAATATAAAAGTAATATATTTAATATACTATTATATATACTAAAAGCTAAACTATATTACATGTTAATATATTGCTGGTGCATGTAAACTTAGTGGATATTGAATAGTTTTGAAAACCAGAGGGAAATCAGTTAGAGTGTCATGAAATATAGGTTGATTAACTCTAAAAGCGTATTTATTACTTTTTTTAAACTTCACTTTAGATGACACTGAGCTAAACGATTGCATGTTAAGAACATTATTTGATGCAATTTGCGAATAGAACTTAAGTAAACGTTCATACTGCCATCCAACTTCTTGCTCATCACCAGGGCATAATTTCTACCAAAAAAAGTGCTAAAGTCCAAAAGTACCCACAACTTATTTTATTGCTTGAATAGCATGATTTCGCCTAAAATATTAAATTTTGTAAGTGCAGGAGCTTACTCTTTATTCAAATTAAGCCTTGTTCACCATTAACACTATTTACACCTGTAACATAATAAATCATTATGATTGATTATGTATTCCATAATAACAATTTTAAATGATTAAAATATACACTGCTCGACATTGAAAATGCAACACCACGAAGGCGTGGTCAGAAATTCATGCAAATTTTACCGTAGACGCACGTCACTGAGTTATGCAAATAATATGAAATGCGCAGCTCTCCGACGCACGTGAAGTAAGATATAAGAGAATGAAGTTGAAAAGTAGGCTATGTTCATGTTGGTTTTTCTGCCAGACTAATTATCGGAGAAATTTGGTTTTTGTCTCGAAGGATACGTGTGATAGGAGGAAATGCCACGCCGTCCTCAACTAAGACACTTCCAGCATATAGACGACTTTACAAGGGGTATGGTGATCGGACTGAGAAGGGGAGGTTGGTCCATACGTCAAATTGCAGCTGATACCCACATGGATGCAAGCACTGTGCATCGGCTGTGTCGGAGATGGTTGGAAAGAGGAAATGTAGTCACATTGAGGGGTGCAGGTGCAGCCAGAGTGACGTCAGACCGCTTGGATCGACGGATTCACCGACAAGCTGTGGCGGTCCCGCAAGTCACTTGTACGTCGATTCTGCAGCACATGCAAGGTATCCTGGATGTTCCTGTGTCGAACAGAACCATTTCCCGTCGACTGGTTGCACGTGGCCTGCAATCACGGCGCCCGCTAAGAAGACTGCCATTGACCTCACAGCACAGACTCCAACGTTTGGAAAGATGCCGGACCAGAGCGACGTGGATGGCAGAATGGCAAACCGTAGTGTTCTCAGATGAATCCCGCTTCTGTTTGTCCAGCGATAGTCATCGCATACGTGTGTGGCGTCGACGTGGAGAAAGATCGAATCCGGCAGTAATTGTGGAACGCCCCACAGCGCGACAACGTGGCATAATGGTTTGGGGCGCTATTGCATACAATTCCGTATCACCTCTAGTTCGTATTCGGGGCACTATGACGGCCCAACGATATGTAGATAATGTACTGCGGCCGGTGACAATCCCCTACCTTCAGGGTCTGCCAAATGTAATTTTTCAACAGGATAACGCCCGGCCTCACAGTGCTCGAATCACCCAACATGCTCTACGAGGTGTACAGATGCTTTCCTGGCCACCATACTCTCCTGACTTGTCACCAATCGAACATGTGTGGGACGTGATTGGACGCCGTTTGCAGAACCTGTCACTGCCTCGTTCAGAGGACGAACTGTGGCAAATGGTTGAAAGGAATGGAGTGCCATCCCTCAGGACACCATCCGCAGGCTTATTGACTCCATGCCTAGACGTGTTTCTTCGTGCATCGCTGTCCGCGGTGGTTCTACTTCTTACTGAGCCGACGCCGTCCTCGCTCTAAATTTTGCTTATTTATTTTGAAATAAATATCACTTATTGTTCCATGCTGTCTCTGTCTTCTTACCAAATTTCATCAATTTCTGACCACTCCTTCTTGGTGTTGCATTTTCAATGTCGAACAGTGTATTTACACAATATATATCAGTTATTTAAAATCTCATTTATCAAATCCATATGGTGAAGGGGCCCCCTCATTTCAAATGCCTATGGGGCTCCAAATCTTTAATCCGGCCCTGCTGACGCCTCCTTCCGGGCAAGGTAGAGGTCCTTCACCACACTCGCCGATACTGCGCCCACGACTTCCTGGTAGGCAGCTGAGTTTAGAATGTCATAGCCGATGGACAAAATGTCGGTCACCTCACTATATGCCAGGGGTGAGTCTATATCGTGTTCTTGCATCGGAATTTCATCATCAGAGTCTGGAGTTGAGTGCGGCCAGGATTTAGGTTTGACCCCAAATTGAGCTCCTATGTTGTTGAGTAGCATGAATTTGTCTATCGCCTCAAAATAGCTACTTGGCGATTTATGTATCCGTCCCAACCCGGATTTAGGCAAGTCGGGATTTCTCCCGGCCGCATTTCCTCCACCTTCACTTCACACTCTCCAGGGTCCCCCGTACCTACCACAGCTTCATGGTTTAACCGGGATAGGGCCCTGAAGAGCGCTCTGTTCTTAATTTTGAACCAGAACCTAGGGTAGAGCAAACCCTAGGGCCCAGCACCCCCAGAGGTATCGTTTCACTTGGAGGACTTTGTGACCACGACATTTTTAACGCCTCCCAGCCACCATTAATCAAGGCGGTGGATCTTTGATCGGCTGGGTTTCGAACCCGGGTCCCTCCGGACACGAGTCCGATGCCTTACCGATCGGGCCACCACGGCCCCGCATTTCCTCCACCGTCAGCCACCGCATTCCCCTTCGTCGCTCCTACGACGGGTTTTAATTTTGGATTAGGCATTGTGAGACGCGTCCGTCTCCCACGGAATATTTAGCGAGAATCAGTAGAAATTAGTCTGAGAGTAGAAAATAGTCAGCTCTTGTTCACATTTCTTCAAATTAATGTTCTTCAGAACAGCACCATTTTCTTTCTTGAACTGATGATGTTTTTGATGTATTATAAGTGTTTCAGTTGTTTGTAAGTAATTCTACCTATTACATAAGAAAAAAAAAGTCAAAAGAATAAGAAAACAATAGCAGTACGAAACAAAAACTATATCGACGTTAATTAAATTGTTGAACGATTTAAAATTCCAAGACATTTATTTCTTACCGTTGCCATTTTGAATTAAAATTTTAATTCAATTATTGAACTATTTAAAATTCCAAGACATTTATTTCTTACCGTTGCCATTTTGAATGAAAGCGTTAATTAAATTATTGAACTATTTAAGATTTCAAGACATTTATTTTTTCCGTTGCCATTTTAAATTAAGGGCCGAATTCAAGTGAAACAATATTGCAATCGCTCCGAGGCGATCGCAAATTGCAATCGCTACTGGAAGTCGAATTACATTATAATCGCATATCGTAGCGATTGCAACGATTTCAAATTTGGGAATTTGCGATTGCATTGATGAGTTGCGATCGTCCGTGTTTCACTTGAATTCCTGCCTTAAACGTTAATTAAATTATTGAACTTTTTAAAATTAAAGAGTGTTATTTCTTTCCGTTGTCATTTTGAATACGCTTTACAACAAAGTTCTAACAATTGTTTTTATTCTAATTAATGACTTATATTTTTCTCTGGTACCATTTTGAAAATGTGTTTTTAAATAAAATTGCAATTGCTGTTTTTAGCAGGGGCTTTTTTTAGCTGCAATCCAAATATTAAAACAAATTTTTCGTTTAGAATTTTGCAATTAATTTTACAGAAAGAAAGCGTTTTTGAAATAATTGTTTTTGGAAAGGAATTTTATTTGTTATTTAGGGAGAGTGCTAACTATGTGCTACTTGACATCGTCTTTATTTCTAAGGAAGCATGTGCAAATAATTCGATTGACTATTTGATGCAGGAAAGTCTTTTAGCGAGCCGCTTTAGCGGGGAGTAGTTTATTGAAACTTTCCTCACTACTGCAAAGGCGAGTCGCTTTCACGGGAAGTAGTCTGTTTAAACTTTCCTCACTACTTTAAAGGAGAGTCGTCTTGGTGGCGAGTAGTTTGCTTAAACTGTCTTCACTACATTAAAGCCCGTGCAACGCCGGGCCGCGCAGCTAGTTTATACTATTAAAATCTGTTCGCGTCTGTCTATTTGTCCGTCTGTCTGCTTGTCTGAAGCTTAAACTCCTCAAAAACCGATGAGTGTGCCATTCGATTTGCAATTTTCCAAAGAAAACAATAAGACCAACCGCGTAATTACGCGGTTTAATACGACTTAAATTAGCTGAGATATTAATTAAAACGTTAATTAAATGTTTTAGACTTTTTAAAATTCAAAGGCGATTTCTTTCCGTTGCCATTTTGAATACGTGTTACAACAAAGGTCTAACAATTGTTTTAGAAAGACTTTTATTTCTTTCCGTTGCTATTTTGAATATGTGTTACAGCAAAGTTCTAACAATTGTTTCCCATTTGGTATTTTTTTTTCTAACTAAAAAATTATAAATTAACTTCTTCGTCGTTTCTCTTTTATTCTAATTAATGACTTTTATTTATTTCTGTTGCTATTTGGAATATTTATTGACAAATAAAATTCTAATTGATGTTTTCAGCAGGAATTTTTTGACTGCAAGCTAAATATAAAACAGCTTTTTCGTTTAGAATTTTACAATTAATTTTACAAGATTTTTTCCCATTTATTAATTCGAAAACAACTAATTCATTTAGAATTTTATTGTATATTTTTTAGGAAGAATGAGAAATTATACCTTAAATTTTTCATTTGTCGTTGACTCTAAGCTTGACATCGCTCTTACTTCTGCAACGCCGGGCACACAGCTAGTGTTTTCTTATAATTGGAAATTTTGTCTGTTGGGCGGTTTCTGAAACAAAAGATTCAATTGCCGATCGAAGTTCTGAAGTCGGTTTCTTTTTTTTTTTTTTTTTAATATTTTTGTTGAATAATCAATACTGTCGCTCCGCTTAATCGGTTAACGGATAAACGAATAACCCGCTTATACGAAAAAAACATCTCGGAACCAAATCTTGCCCATGCCATAGACGCAATGCTGAAGATCCACTCTTAAACAAATACCCCGGTTAATTGAATAATATTTCTTGGAACCGACATTATTCGTTTAAGCAGGGCCGACAGTATTGTTTAAAATTATTTTTAAATTTGATTTTGTTTCTAGTGATTTTGAGCAGGATATAAGTTTTCTTTTGTGATTTAATTGCTATTTTGTCGTTAGTGTTGGTTAGGGTAAGTAGGTCCCCTTTTTAGAACTGTTCGGTTTTAAAGCCTTATACAACAGCTTTAAAGCAAAACAGTTTAAACTGGTCGACTTATAGTTTATCTTGGACATTATTAACCCATTAATGCCTAGCGTCCCTTTTCAGGGACGGTCCGAAAAGTGTGTCTGAATTTTCCAAAAATGAACATTTTAACCAAATAATTGTGTTCAATTACACTGGTCGACAGTGGTTCACTAACAACAACCAAATTATTATTTTTATTACGTATTCATATCGTTGTTTAAATACCTGCAAGTAAAAAAGTCCCACCACGTCTCAATTTTCCGTAATAAAAAAAATAATTTTTTACTATTTTTTATGATTTTCGCACCAAATGCCTATTTTTGGAGGGAAAAGGAGCAAAATATTAACTCCTAAATTTTTTTGGAGGTGAAGAGAGACTCAAAGTCCGAAATCATGACCACCGATAATAAAAAGGGGGGACGAGGGGAGTGTATCCCCTCAAAATATGCAAAAAGTCATGAAAAGTATCTTTTTATTCTGGTTTCTTTAATATGACGTTTCAAAAATTTTTTCTGATGTAAAATCAGAGTATAAGACCCCCTCCTATTATTCCTATGCCCAAAAAATTTTTCGCGCTGTAAAATAAAATTAAAAAAAAAATTAAAAAAAAACGATCTTATGACTGACGCACGCTTCATCAGTATCACGCATCACGCAGTATCAGAGGGGGCGGGGGGGGGGGGTGCTTTCAGCAAAAAGTGGAGAGTGATGGAGAGGAAAGGGGCCATATTTGGATTTTGGAGGTAATTTTACATAAGAACCAGCCAGAATACGCCATCTTTCTGAAGACCTGCGATGTGTCTCGTATTTCGCGTGCGACAGTCATAAAATCGGTTTTTATTTTATTTTTTATTTATTTATTTATTTATTTTTTTTTTACAGCGCGAAATTTTTTCGGACGTAGGAATCGTAGGACCCCCTCCTATCCTCTGATTTTACATCGAAATTTTTTTTAAAAAGTCATTTAAAAAAAACAAGAATGAAACGATCATTTTTGGTGATTTTTTGCTCATTTTGAGGGGGTACACCCCCCTAAGAACCCCTTCTTTGCTATTAGTGATCATGATTTTAAACTTTGAGTCTCTCTTGAAACTTCAAAAAAAGTTAGGAGTTAGTATTATGATCCTTTCCTCTTGAAAAAAGGTGTGTTTGATATGTTTTTCCAGTTATGTTCAGTACTTTTTAGAAATTCATAACAAAAAAACTGTACGTGCTACAGCTTTTTTACTATTATTTTTTAATTCTACACTGCAAAATTAGTCAAAAACAGTTAATTTCATCTTTGTTAGGGAAAAAAAGTGAAAATTTGTCGACTAGTGTTATTACTTTGGTATTGCTTCAATTCTGTATTAACAGATTTCAGCACATAACCGCTGTAAAGTGTGATCTGTAGCCATTTGATTATGATCTTTATCAAAAATTACATCGTTCGCAATCTCAAGAACAAAAAGCTAAGTTTTTAAAGTTATTAACAAGTAAATTTATCTGTGTTTGATATATGTGCTACTTTGATCGATGTTTTAGTTTACCTTTTTTTGCAATTTTGTACATTTTAAATTTTTTTAGGATTTTATAGCAATTTAAGAACGTCCCTAAAAAGGGACGCTAGGCACCAAAGGCTGCGTTGTTTAACCGTTGCTGATTTCTTGCTTAGAATCTATATTTTATATCAAAGAAGTTAGTAAATGTTTTTGGACTGAAAAACAGATAATAATTGTTATTTTTTAAAACTTATTTTATTTTCAAAATCTAATTAAATTAAATTAATTAATATATATAAACTTAATTATACAATGTTCTTAAATATTTTCTCTTCTTTTTTTTAATTACAAAAAATACTCAAGGTAAATTTTGAAAGAAAGCTATTTCAAAAATGTAATTCTTTAAAACACTAATTATTCCTTATATTTCATTACTTTTCCATTATGCATATAGGTGTTTATTATTGTTTAGTCTGACTGTTGAAGAAGCCCTAAGCTGTTTCAGAAGCTTAGCATTTCACCTTGATGAAGAATTCAAGGATTGCATATGTCGCACATCCAGAATGAAAGGGGCACATCTCAAAAAATGCATTTTTTGGAAATATGTTTAAATAGCGTACCTTAGTACACCTTACAAGAGAAACCGAACCATTTTTTTCTAGTGTTAACAGTCGCAGCTAAAAAGCAACTTATGCCCTTATCATTCTCCAGATTCTGCCGATTGTGAAGGGAGAATTGAGTTTGAAAGGGGCACATCTTTGATAATCAGAGTTCGCCGAGCGGAGTTGGTGCAAATTATGGCTAGTACTGTTTTTTAAACCAATTAAGAAAAATGTAATTTTGCTTTTTTTTGAAGTGACACTCGTTTTAATTGTTCGTTATTAAGTATAAAGTGTTTGTGCACAAGTACTTTATGAAGGGTTCCTTTTTTTAGAATAAGAAGAATAGTATTATGTAACCTAGCGTCAAATCATTAGGAATTAAAATTTGATTTAATATCGCTCTGAAATGAAACAGCGATAGGAAGTATCAGTTGACAAAATGTTTCACATTTCAACTAAAATAAATGTATCTAAAAATCCTTAGAACAATTTTTTTCTTCGAGAAAACTTGCAATTTTTTAATATACTAAAAATCCTATATTTCATACAGTACATAAAAAGAATGTATAAAAATATTTTTGGTAAAACTAAGCATCATGACTTCAGTGCATAATTAACCGTTTTAAATTCTACAGTCGAAAAATAAGTGAATCTGATTATTTTTTATTAGTTTTGTTTATCAGCTTCTATGCTTCTATATTTAAAAAAATTGCTATTAAATTGAAAACAATAACGTATTACCTAATTTGTTGATTAAATACTTTTAGAACTATTTTAAAACTCTACTACACAGAGCCTTTTTTGTTAAATGTTTGTTAAAAGCTACAAACTTGAAAATAACTGTCACACATTTAGAATTACTATACCTATTTAAGTACAACGTTTAAACTACAAGCAAGGTCAATTGAGGAATCAAAACACAAAGGGAAAAAAAATCTGCAAACGATTTAGAGATACGTTATTTTCTTTAATAAATTTGAAATTCTTCGTATTACTTTTTCCCTTCGACTTTTTTTGAATGGATCGTCTGCTTTGTGTTTAAACCTTCTGAAATGTTAAATCGAATCATTAATAAAGAAAGAAAACTATAACTGCTGTTGACTTTCTGCGCCCGTTTTGATCTAAATTCATACCCTGTTAAAGAGCGAAAATTAAAATTGGTAGTAGAATGTTTACATTCTGAATTTCGGTAAGGTATCAATGTTTTACAGAAAGGCTTAATTTTTACGTTGAAACTGAAAATAATAACTGTATGAGAGTAAAATTTTGTATTAATGTTATTGATATTGTCATTCCTGCGAAACTGAACTACAAAGATGGAAATACCAATTACTGTCTAACATTTTTTCGCGAAACCTCCGTTGAATCTGCGCACGCGCCAAGTCTCTTCTGACTCTCTCGAAATAGGGGGGAAATGCAACGAGGAAGTAGCAAGCGAACAAAAACTGAAGGCATTGGGAAGTGCGCATCCTAAACCTATCTCCCCTTTTTCAAATGGAAGCGTTCGTGGCTGCCAGGCGCACAATACGTAAACAGACAGTAGTTATTACTTTTTTACTTCCTTGTAAGTAGCACAGGAAGTAATGTTTACTCATTCTCGAAGGAATGTCTTTTTTTTTTGGCGCATCCGACCGTGCATACGTACGTACAAAAGTATAAGCAACTAAAATGCCCTTTTTTCCCCATTATCGAGTTAATTATCACGAGTTGTCTCGTGATGCGTAGGAATCAGGTATAAATCAAAATCCCTACAAAAAGTAGTGTAAAATTTCGCCTGTTGAAAAGAGAAATTTTATGATTTCAAAGTTTAATTTAGGCCTTTTCGGATTTCGTAAAATTTCAGCCACTGTAAGTAATAATGTAAGTATTCCACTTAAAAGATTTTCTTGCAACTCTCAGCCCCCCTCTCGTAAGCAGAGTGAAAGAACACTGGCGGGACATTCTGAGCATGAAAGGACCTACGTGCCAAATGTGGCTCAAATCCGTTGTAATTTTGGGATTTGTATGAAGAACCCCCCCTTCCTTGGGGGGAGGCGGTTGCCCCTACTCATGGATAAAAAAAAACGGCCCGATATAAATTGCACAAAACGTGCATCATTAAAAATGTAAGTTAAAATCATGACAAAAACTTCAAAAAAAAAAAAAAATTAAATGGTGTATAAACCGATGCCCGTAAGAATAGCTATTTTGAGATGTGCCCCTTTCATTCTCCACGAAAATGGAGAATGAAAGGGGCACTTCTCATTAATTACCGGCTTATTTAAAATTGACCGGGAAAAGCAGACCATAGTCACCTAGCAGAACCTTTAATCAACCAATCAATGAGAGTTTATCTAATTTCAATAGTTATTAGAGTCAGGGCAAGGATTTAAAAAAGTTTAAATTTTCAAATCGATTTTTCTCAAAACAGCTATTTTGAGATGTGCCCCTTTCATTCTGGATGTGCGATGTGTCTGTTGTTTGGGAAGGGGGGGGGGGTTGCAGATTTAATTTCGGAATTCCCTGAGCATGCCAATTTTGATCTCTACTGTGAGAATTTATCTACTTCTCTTGCTCTCCTACGTGATTATTTGTCTCAGCAAGGTTTTGTGCAAGAATCGGATTAAAAAATGCTCATGAACTGAAGTGACGTTGCCAAAAAAAGAAAAGAGAGGAAGTTTTGAATAAATGTCGATGACAGGTAAAATAATATTACGTTGGTTCGGTGGAATAATAGCAATGTCATAACTATTGCATTGAATCTTCATGGAGTTTATCCTATTGTAAAGGCTAAGCGATTGTCCAACAGCAAAAAGAAAATAATTGAAATTGATGAACCAAATATATATGGTTGCTCAATACAAACATTGCATAGTGAAAAAGATCCCATGCATCAAGTATCGGGAACTACCGGTTTTTGATCCACTCTAAAAAATGGTGGTAGCCGCTCTTCATTTTTATTTTAAAAGCTGCTGTACAACATGCATTGAGCTCAAGAGAGTTGAGTTAGGTATTATGGAGCTAGTTGTTATATTGTTTTAAATAAGGTAAGATGTGCCTATTGAAGTAAAAGACCTTATCGGAATGCAGCAAATGCAATACGTAGGTTTGCAGAACAAATGTTTTGCTGACTTTCATACTCAACAACACCAATATTTCCTTGTTCTCTGAATCTACTTCCCAGTTTATGCTAATTGCTGCTTTTATTTCTTCTTATAAATTGTCATTTTCAATATTACATCGTAGGCAGAAAAAAATTTTTGGTAAAAAAGTATGTACCCTCTGGTGCCTAGCGTCCCTTTTTAGGGACGATTTTTCTGTCTTAAATAAAAAATTAATTTTTTACATGATAATTTTTTAACTATTTTTCCTGTCCATTAAACACTATTTGCAACCAGTATACAAAGTATCGTTGAAAAATAAAATGTCAGGCATTAATGGGTTAATAAACACAGTTTAGCGTTATTTCCTAAAAACCTGCTTTAAATATTTTAACTATCGTATTCTTTAAAAAATGACGTGGGGGACCCACTTACCCCTAGCTAGGGGGTAAGTGGGCCACCCCCCATTTATTTATATTTAAAGTGAGCATATCTAAAAAAGGGGTTTGCGGGTTCTACCTGATAAAGTATATAAAATTTTAGTAGGAAATATTTGTTTGCAAATGTATCTATTAACGAGATATCTACTTACATTAAAATGTGTATGACAGAAACTTATAAAGCGGAATACAAAACAATTGTGTCTGTGAAATTCATTAAAAGCCGTTAGGCTTTTTTTTTTGCTTTTACATGTAAATTAGTGTTAAATAAACATAATAGAGTCGATTAAGATCAATTTTGGTAAAATAAAAAAAATATATATATAGTTCGAAAAAAATGAAAACACTTAATAGCAGCCTCTATTTGAAGTTTTCTAAGATAGAAACATTATCATTTCATCCTCAGTTATAACTCTAACAGCACTTACATCAAACCAATAAAAAGTGTAGCTATTTACATTCTTTCGATCAAATTTAGCAGTATTTTTTTCATTTGTATCATATTCTAAAATTAGAACTTCATGATACTTTATTGTTTTCTTTGATGCAAGTTTCCCAAATACATAGTTACCAGCTTATGCAGTTTTTGTAGCTGAACCATCAATTCCTTCTAGGTCTGCATCATTATCTTTCATTTCATCTTAGAAATTGCTGAGAATTGAGGGGACCCACTTACTCTATAGTGAAGGGACCCACTTACCCTACTAGTGAAAAACTAAGGGGTGAGTGGAACCCTTAACCGTAAACACTTATTAAGAATACTTTGCGTACAAATTCCTATTGCAATGTGTACGCCATGTTAAACTCTACAAGAAAACTTGATAAACATAGAAAAAATAATAAAAACTAATTTTGAAGCACCTCTTTGTTGCTTGAACTCGCAAAAAAAAAATTTTTTTTTGACAACTTTTTTAAAAACTTTTTTGACATAAGTTATATAGTCGAAAAAAAATTTCTATGAAACCCAAATTTTTGCAAAACCAAACACTGTGATAAAATATAACATGATCAGTACAAAAAAGTATAAAAACCATATGCGTATTTCAGTTTTAAGGGGGGTGACCCACTTACCTGAACCAATCTTATACTATTTTTTTCCTATACAAGTATTTTAATAATAGCGAAATAAAAGCGTAACAAATACTTAACATTGTAAAAATATCCCTAAATATAAAAAGATGCAAAAAGGAAATTAAATAAGTCGATGAGAACTAAAAAATAAATATTTTAAAAGCATGTGGTACGTGTGGGAAAAGTCAGATTTGTCAGCTGCCTTCGCCCAAAAAAAACTTTAAATAAATAGAAGTTTGATTAACCCGCGAGCACTCGCACGGGGCCTCTCATGCCCGCTGCCCGGTCATTATTTAAATTCGCTGCCAAAAATCACTCCTTCAGCGGAAATGGACGAGGTCCACAGTAGCCGCGTTCATGATCACCTTCTTACTGACCACATGTTTTTCAGGAATGTACAGACCCCCTTTCCCCCAAAAAAATATCGGTTCGGGCCTAAGAGGCCCGGCGCGAGTGCTCGCGTTTCTCATTCTGCATTAAGAACGCGAAGAAAAAGGTTGCAAAATGCTTCGCAATTTGAGTTATAAAGATGAAATGAAGAGGTTTCAGACTTTGTGATTAAAATTTAGTGTTCAAAACATAATTTTTTCTGCTTTAAAACTCAATTTCTTGAAAAAAACCGCTCCAGGCCTGCGAGACCCGGCGCGAGTGCTCGTGTGACTCAAAGTAGCAATTCGAGTTATAAAGATGAAATGAAGAGGTTGCAGACTTTGTGATTAAAATTTAGTGTTCAAAACACAATTTTTCTGCTTTACAAACTCAATTTCCTGAAAAAAACCTCTCCGGGCCTGCGAGGCCCGGCGCGAGTGCTCGTGTGACGCAAAGTAGCGCGAGTGATCGCGGGTTAACACATTTTTTTTTCAATTTTAAATATCTTCGACAGATAATCTAAATTTTGCTTTTAACTTTATTTATTTGAGTAAAATTTTTTTTAATTTTTTTACAATTAGAAATAAATAAATAAATAAAATTGAGCTTTATGTGGAAATTTGAGTCCCAATGATATCAAAAATCTTGATGTAGGATGCAGATTTGCTTCAAATTTTTTACGAAAAATTTTTCAACATCGAGCATGAATGTTTCACAGCTGAGGGTAAAAAATTAATATTTGATATAAAATCTAATAACATTGAGAACGAAATATGAAATAAGAAACTCCGTAGATTTAACTCTATCAAAAGTAACTGATTACTTTACTGCTCGGAAAGATTAAATTTGAAAATTTTGGAAATGCAAAGCACTTTGTTTTTAACAAAAAATAATAGCCGCTTTTGTTGAAAATAAAATCAAGAAATGGTTTTAACATAAAAGAATTTTGGAACATTTATCTATTATTTTCCTCATTAGTTTTAATTTTTATGCGTTTGTGTTGGTGTTTTTTTAAATCGATTAGAAAGTAAAACTAATGCTTCTTTATACAATACACTTGGAATTTAATCCCACCTTTCTCAAATTAGACGCTTTTGTAATGTTTTAGATAAAAAATGTTCTTGATTTATTTATATTTTATCTGTTGATATTTTAAATTTCATAACGTGAGTTTTTTCCCGAATTCAACTCAATTAGTTATGTTTTCTACATTTGCCCATTTACATGTAGGCAAATTTGCACAGAATTTTTAAATGTTGTACAAACTGTTACTTGTCAGAATTTACTGAAACAAAATGCCAACACTTTAAAAAATAAATGTTGTTTTTACAGTATATTACAACTAATTTTACAGTAATAAACTGCAAAATTGCTAATTTTACAGTTTATTACCGTGCATTTTACAGTTTTAAACCGGAACCTCTGCTGCCAGTATTATACTGTTATTTTTACAGTATAATACAGCTAAATTTTATGGTAATAAACTAGAATTTCTTACTTTACAGTAAAAAACTGTAAAATTGCTAGTTTTACAGTTTGTTACTCTGCATTTTACAATTTATAATTGAAACCTCGGCTGCCAGTATTATACTGTAAAAGCAACAGTTAATTTTTGCAGTGTAATAATTGTTCTCGATTCATTTATATTTTATCTGTTGATATTTTAAATATCATAATGTCAGTTTTTTCCAGAATTCAATTAAATTATTTATATTTTCTACTTTTGCTCATTTACATGTTGGCAAATTTACACAGGATTTTGAAATGTTGTATAAATTGTTACCTGTCAGAATTTACTGAAACAAAATGCTTATCAATATGGGAAAATGAATTTACAGACATCATTCCTATCAAAAGTCAAACTTTTTCTTTCCTTTTTATGAAATAATTGCTTTAAATTCTGAAAAGATACTTTATTAAAATAACTTAATCATAGTAATCATGATGATAATAATAATAATAAACGTGCGTATGTGTAAGAGTGCAAAAACTGACATTAAAAAACCGATGACAGAATGCGGGAAAATGGGCTTACCTAGTTTTGAATGAACTTTTGTATTTTCACGGTAAAATAAATTTCAAAATGCCAAATGTCAGACATTTCAAACTGCCATTAGTGGACACATACGATACGTTTAAAGTGCAGTGTGAACTGAAACTTCGGAGGCTTCATAAAACAGGAATTAAACTTAATTTAATGTAAACATGAATAGTGTGAAAACTTAAATTTCGGCCGATATAACTTTAAACTCGCTTTCATTTCTTAGTTCAACTTTTCATTTTTTAGTGAATAAATCTAGAAATATAGATACAGTTTCTAAAAAATGGAAATAAAGATCAAGAGAGAAATAATTGGGGGGAAAAAGAGCATATTCAATCGTTATTGTATATTGAGAATTAAGTATGGAAAAAAAATGAAATTTTGAGGAGTTCATACTATAATTTTAAAGATTTATCACTTAAAAAAGGGTAGATGGATTGTGAGTGGGAACTTTCTGAAGTTTTCAATTTAAAACTTGTATTTGCCATCCTTTTGACACATACAACTAAACTATGTATTTGAAATTAGCACCGTTCTACGGCTCAAAATGGGTCTTATTGTTCTTCGACTTATTGTTATCTTACCTATCACCCCTATTTTGGTAAGATCAAAGAAGACATAACGCATGCGTAAATACGCGGAAGGTTTTACGTAAGAAAATCAGACAGTAGTGGCTACTTTTAAGGCACTCTGAAAGCTAGGAAGCAACTGAGTCGCGTTGTGAGACCGACGTACCCCATCACGGTCGCTCTCAAGCTCGCTACAGAATGCGCAAGCGTCACTATAACGTGAGACTCATTACTTTTGCATTCTACTTTGCACACTGTATAAACAAAATATTTCTCATTATTGTTAAGAGTTGGTAATTTTATAAATAACCAAAATGAAATGCATAAAAAATAACTAATCTTAGATCTTATTGTGAATGAATGAAAACACATATACACAACGCTTTTTTAATATAAGTAAGTACGTACATTTTTCCCAATTATTCTAAGCACAGTTGCACTTCTTTCAAGTAAAAGTGGACAAATTAAATTACGAATTTATCTAGTACTCATAAATTATATTTTATAAAAATCTAAATATCAAGGCTTTTAACCTTGTCAAATTCGATTTCTCCGTGGTCTCTTTAAAGTTTCAAATTTTGCTGTTAGATTTATTAGTTTTAAAAACTTTATTCAACCCTCTTTATATTATATTAAGTGATAAAATTTATATGTTATTAATTGCAACTTTTGCGCAATAAAAACTTACTCGTGTTAAGTTTATCGGGAAGATGTGCAGCACAAAATAAGCTGCTAAAAATCGATTCATTTAGTTACTGGCAACTGAAGTTGAAACCTCTTCATGAATTTTAGAACAGAAATCCACATTTATTTGATGAAAAAATTTACTCGTGTTGAAAACTAAGTGATAAAGAAATTTATGTAATCAAACTGCAGTGATATCGATTTAAATCAAATTACCAGAACTCACAAAACCAATACATTCATTGAAGAGGAAGTTTTCTGCAATCATTGACCATATACCTTCTATGTCATCAAATGTTATTGATTACTTGATTCCACTCAATATCTTATTATTAAAGTTCTTGCATTTTGAAATATGTTTTAATTAAAACATGACAGCAAAAATTATTGAAAAAAATTAGTTTATTAGACATAAACGTTTATAAAATCTAACAAATGTAAAAAGTAATTTTACAAGTATTGTGAGGCTGAAAACGATTTGACATCTCGGTGGTTTAATATTCTAATACTGGGTGATGTTCTTTTAACAGTGAAACAAAATGCATTTATGATTCACATTTATCTAATAATCTTGATTCCAACAAAATTAGTTACTTCAATATCTTCTCAGAAACCAGAAAACAAGCGAGCTCATATAACCACCTATATTGATCCTGAAATGAAAAATTACATTGATTGTTATTAGTATTATTAGTAGTAGTAGTACTTCATTGATGTATTTTCAGACTATTTTCAATCACAATATTTTTTCAGATAAATATTATGACATAATTCGTAAGATCATCATTGATAATTTGATTTTATAGAACATGTATGATTTTTATTATATCTGATTTTTTTAAGCGAAAGCCTAGTGTAGAAAACAATTTTTAAAAAATCCAGTACTTTTTTATCTGCGGAAATATTAAGTGAGATTTTTTTGCACAAACATTATTAAATCATACTTATTTCTCTTTTTTTGAAAGCTCTGTAAATTCGAGGTTATCGCAGGACAAATATCGTCGACACAATGGTAAAATTGCGAATCTGCAAAAATTTAATTTTTCAAGAGAGCTAAAAGTAACTTTAAATCTTTGTGTTATATCAAGTTCTTTGGGGAATTTCAATTTAAGTCTACCAATTTAAAGTTAGAGTTCAGTTAAGTTTCCTACAAAAAAAAAAAAAATCAGATACGAAACTTTACCAGTGTGTCGACGATGTACTAAACGATGACGATTAGAAATAAATAACGATGAAGTTTAATGGCATATCCAAGTGCCATTCTTGCCTCATCAGAAATTGCTGATAGAAGAGAACAACTACTTCCTTAAAGCTTCTACTTTCAGTTTGCATCAATGATTCGTTGCTTTCAGAAACGCTTGCGTCTTCAATGTATACACTCAATGCTCTAATTGTTGCTAAAAGTAATAGGAGGGAAGCTATTTCTATTTCTGGCCTAATAATAAAAAAACAAATATTTATAATCAAAACTGGTTTTTGTGACTATTTTTCAAAAAGATTGATGCACTTTTGCATGAGCGTCGAACAATTTTCGAAGCATTTTCTCCCCTCAGTTTCAGACATTCAGAAACATGCATTTTAAAATCATCAATCGCATCTTCAGGTGCCGAAAATCGTTGATCACGTGATTTATTTTAAATGTTCACGAACTAAAAAAAAGTCTGTGGGTGACTAGTCATGCTGTACGAGGCTTGACCTATCAACTCGTTGTTTTGACCGGTCAAAAACGCCGTTGTTTGAGGCCGATACACGGGTGTGCCGATATACATCGGCCGATATTCGGTGAATGATTTTTAAACGTCGTTGTATTTCTCCCGATATGTTTTCCGATGTTGATATTTTACATTCCAGCGAGAAAAAGTTTTATAAAAATATACGATAAAAAAGCTACATCGTTAATCGGTAGAATAAATATCTATCTCAATGGAGAAAGAAAATTCTTAAAAAAAAACACGATCTATTGAGCAATACTATAATGAGGCGCTATGTAACGAGGGGTAACGAAATGTAGAATGCTTAGGCAATATATGAGAAAAAAAGATCAATATTATGAAACATCGACGTTTTTTGAACGATGTATCAATACTATCGATGTTTTAATTTAAAACATCAATGTTTTGCCATCGATGTCACACCTCGTCTCCTCAATAATGTCCATCCGTATACACTAAAAATTGAATGTTGTTTTTACAGTATAATACTGCTAATTTTATGGTAATAAACAAAAAATTACTAATTTTACAGTAATAAATTAAAATTGCTACTTTTACAGTTTATTACCGTGCATTTTACAATTTTAAACAGGAGCCTCTGCTGCCAGTATTATACTGTTGTTTTTACAATATAGTACAGTTAAATTTTACGGCAATAAACTGTAAAATTTCTAGCTTTACAGTAGGAAATTAAAATTTCTAGTTTTACAGTTCATCACTGCACATTTTACGGTTTTAAACTTGAACCTCGGCTGCCAGTATTATACTGTAAAGACAACAGTTCATTTTTTGCAGTGTTGTAATATCCCTACCAAAGTAATATCTATTTATACACAAATACTTACTACTGTAGGAATAAATGATGGTCTGTGCAGTCTAACTGTTCGTACAGCCTGCACCACATCAGCCTGCCTTGTGTCATGAATTTGTTCAGCTATGTAAGCAGCAGCACAGTAAAACCCAGATGCTCTACAACCATCGCTGGAATAAAAGACAGTAATTTATTTTTTTTTCCAGTGAGACTTTTTGTGAGAAATGTGAAAACAGGAAAATTATTGAAACAATATTGATCAGCCATTGAAAAGTACTTTAATGTCAAAACACGCAACTATAAATTCAAGTAACTGTGAATTTTGATTGCAAAATAATTTATTTTTGAAAGAGTAAATCAATACGCCTTTATTTAGAAATGAAAGGATTTTCCTCTCCCTAATACTGAATTCCGGATATCAACATAAAATGGGTGAAAGTCATAAAAATTTCACCAACGTTTTCACAATTTGTTTATGATAGCAATATGTAAATAAAGTAAGAATATGTTAAATAACATTTCTATAATGTATAGTCGATTTTCAAAAGATAATATTAATAATTAAAATTTATCAAAGTAGCAAAAGTAAAAATCGAAGCGAATACAACAATAAGGACTTCGTGGTTTATTTTATTATTTACTTGAAATTTACATGAGGTTCAACGGCTGAAAAGTATGAAAAATAAAACATGGTTTGGTGAAAGAGCAATGAAGCAAAGCCACAGAGCCCCGTATGATCCATTAGAGCAAGGTAAAACTATGTTATGAAATCAAAACACACACACACACACACACAAAATAAAATATTCTAAACATAACATTGAAGAATAGTAACGTAACCTCAAACATATTCTTAAATCTCTAACAGAATGAAAATAGAACACTGCTAAACCTGTATCTATAAATAATACATAATCCAAACATACTATTACACAAAATGTTAAAAGGACACGTATTACCTGTAAATGACTCAGACATCAGACAAACTTAAGAAGGAAACATATTGCATATTTCTAGTAAATTCTTTGTATTCATCAAAAATAAATAAATAAATAAATGAATGAATAAATAAATAAATGAATAAATACAAAGAAAATAAAAACTTAATACAAATTCACTAAGATTTTTCAAACCGTTCTCGCTCAAAATAAAAAAGAAATGTTTCAACTATTACCACACAAGTATTTAAAAAAACATAGCAAAAATATACTATAAAAAAATTTGCTTTTTGAAGGGAATGTTGAGAAAACTTTTCTTTAAATTTTATACGCAAAAAAGGCGGGGGAGGGGGGGGGGTAAATTTGTTCCGAAATAAATTTCTCAATTTCGGTTTCGAGATGTAAGGAATCAGCTTCAGTTTATCAGTAAGGAAGATGAAGCCTAATTTCATGTCTGTTTGTTTAGTCTAAAGTTAGCATACAGACAAGCATTGATTCACATTAACATTTCGTTTTATTGCGAGAAATATAACGATATGTTTGCTTTTAACTTTACACTGATATCAAAGAAAAGTAGGGGGAAAGCTCATACATTTTAAATATTTGTTATTCTAAACGCTCTTTATATATTTGTTGGACAATGAGTCTATGCAGAAAAAAGGATGAAAAAAGAAGATACTTACTAGCACGTGACAATCACTGGTGAAGGAGCATTCTTCCTTGTCCATTTGTCGATCTTTGCAATAAGTGATACTATTGTGTCGACATTTGGGGGAACAAACTCTTCTTTTCGCCATCCGTAAAGGTGAAATGTCTTTACTGTGCGACTTTTCTGCGGGGTTAGAAATAAATGAATGAACTTTCAAAATATTCATCAAATAGTAAAACGAGTTTAATATCACTGTTCGACAAAAAAAAACCTTGAAAATGCTTCTGGTATTTTGAAGGCTGATTCTTATGTAAAATGACCCCCTGAATCCGAATATGACCCCCGTTTTCCCCCATCACGTCCCAATTTTTTTTTAAACGCCCCCCCTTTTTTTTCATTTTTCCTTAGTTTCAGGGCTATTATATTTTTTTTGGAGGGGAAAGGAGCCTTATATTCACCAATAAATTTTTTTGAAGGTCAAGAGAGACTCAAAGTTTAAAATCATGAGCACCGAGAAAAAATCGGGGAACTTGGGGGGGCGTGGCCCCCCAAAATATTTGAAAAATCACCAAAAACGATCTTTTTATTCTAGTTTCTTTAAAAAGACCTTTAAAACATTTTTTTCGATGCAGAACCAGAGTATAGGATCCGCTCCTATGGCTACTGGGTCAGAAAAAATTTTCACGCTGTAAAATTTTTAAAAAAAAATTAAATAATGCTTTAAAAATCGCACTTTGCACTCGAGTTTTAAAGCAGGTCTTCAGCCAAAAAAAAACAAAATTGTGGCTGATTCTTATGTCAAATGACCCCCTATTTCCAAATATGACCTCAGTTTCCCCCCTCCACCCTCTCTTTCCAGAGAGTCCCCCCCCCCCAATTCAGAGTCATTTTACTAATTCGGAGGGGAAAAGTACATTACGTAACCCGTTAACATAATTCTAAAAGGCAACAGAGGTTCAAAGTTCAAAATCATGTACATGTGTACCAAAAATATAAACTATGGCGGTGTACCCCCCCCCCCCCCCAACAAAAAAAAATCTTCTTTTCTTGTTTTTCTAAAAGACGTTTTAAACCTTTTTTTTTTTTTGTGAAAAATCAGAGTATTGAATTTTCTTTTCTTTTTTTTTTGGGGGGGGGGGGAGGGGGGAGGTATACCGCCCTAGTTTATATTTTTGGTACACATGTACATGATTTTGAACTTTGAACCTCTGTTGCCTTTTAGAATTATGTTAACGGGTTACGTAATGTACTTTTCCCCTCCGAATTAGTAAAATGACTCTGAATTGGGGGGGGGGACTCTCTGGAAAGAGGGGGTGGAGGGGGGAAACTGAGGTCATATTTGGAAATAGGGGGTCATTTGACATAAGAATCAGCCACAATTTTGTTTTTTTTTTGGCTGAAGACCTGCTTTAAAACTCGAGTGCAAAGTGCGATTTTTAAAGCATTATTTAATTTTTTTAAAAAAATTTTACAGCGTGAAAATTTTTTCTGACCCAGTAGCCATAGGAGCGGATCCTAAACTCTGGTTCTGCATCGAAAAAAATGTTTTAAAGGTCTTTTTAAAGAAACTAGAATAAAAAGATCGTTTTTGGTGATTTTTCAAATATTTTGGGGGGCCACGCCCCCCCCAAGTTCCCCGATATTTTCTCGGTGCTCATGATTTTAAACTTTGAGTCTCTCTTGACCTTCAAAAAAATTTATTGGTGAATATAAGGCTCCTTTCCCCTCCAAAAAAAATATAATAGCCCTGAAACTAAGGAAAAATGAAAAAAAGGGGGGCGTTTTAAAAAAAATTGGGACGTGATGGGGGAAAACGGGGGTCATATTCGGATTCAGGGGGTCATTTTACATAAGAATCAGCCTTCAAAATACCAGAAGCATTTTCAAGGTTTTTTTTTGTCGAACAGTGTATTTTAAGATTCTTTACACTGCTGCTCATTTGTCTTAAGTAAGGTATATTTTGATTTTCCCAAGTTATTTCTACATCTCCCTCCCCCCCTGCCCGCTGTTTGAAAAACAGCAGCAAGCAATCTGTGTCTATTGTAGTGAGATTCAATGTTCAGATTATTTGTTCTCTCACAAAGTTAAAATCGAAATTAAGAATGAGTAACGTATTAGCAATCGAAAATGAATGTATACAGTAGCGGCCAAAATTGTGAACACTTTTGGATTTTTTTTTTCTTTTTTAACTTTAGAAAAAATTTGTTCACAAAAAGCAAAATCGTATGCACAGTTTTCAAAGATAATTTAAACCAGAGCTCAACGCAAGAAATAAAATTCTAACATTTTAAAACCAAGCAAAAGTAATACGTAATTTATACCAAACATACATATGAGTGATTTGTAACAGCTATCTTAAGTGGCGATATATATCTGTACGCTGAAATTTATGACAGATGCAGCATAAATATCCGTAAAAGTCTTTTTTGCATCGGTTAGGCCCAAACTAGGGGTGTAAGCATTTAAAATGTTTTTCTGCTCACTCTAGGCCATTATCATATTTTTACACATTCCATTTAGCTTTTCTTGTTTCAATTTGCTTTCGCAAACAAAAAAAAAAGACATATTTCTTTAACTTTGAGAAAGTGCCATTCCTTATATTTTTATCTCTGAGTTTAAAATATGCAGTTAAGAAGTATTGGTTCTAACGAGTGTTCATGAGTACATGCAGAAGTTATTTGAAGTTTAAAGACTTAAAATACCGCTTATTTAAAAAAACATTACACTGGATTCGTCTATAAGAAATACTGACATCTTTTTCACAAACTACACTTTTTTTACTATGTGGGACATTCAGAGAAGGTACTTACCCCTTTTGGATTTTTTATTCGAAATTTTCTAATTAAAACTCCTGCGAAATATTCTGGCTCTGAGGATAAATGTTCAATTTTGATGTTTCCTTGGTAGAAACTTCCAGACTGAGGCCAAAATATAGGACAATTCTGAAATATTTAAGGAAGATTAATTTTCCAACAACAATGTCTGTAAATAAATATAAAAAATGAATAGTTATAGAAGCAATACCCACTTTTAAAGCGGCTAAACTTTAAATTGTTGCAGTTGTTAAAAAGCAAATACCGTATTTTTCGCCCTATAAGACGCACCCAATTTTTAAGGAGGCAAATCTAGAAAATGGTGGGCTTTTGTATTTGCCGGATAAGACGCAGGCACCCCCCCCCCCCATTTTGGGGAACAAAGTGCGTTTTATAGGGCGAAAAATACGGTACATCAAATAGTTTCTTAATTTAACGTTTTAGCTCATTTGTCGATGTCGGTACACAGGAAAATCGACTTAGTCTAGTTCTTGACATAACTTCTTGTTAATAGTTGCCAAAAAGGAAAATTAATAACATTTACAAATTTTTGTTGATAAAGTTAGCAAATTAATTTCAAGAATGAAGTAAAGCAATCATAGATTCTAGACTTTTAGGTTTTGAAACTTTTTAAATAATGCAAGTACTAAAAGCTTTCTTTGATTCAATTCAAATCATCAGTGCAAAATCGTTTTTGAAAACCTTTTTTCACCATATGATTGCTCAAGATTGTTTTTCGAGCACAAGAACTTGCAATATTCATAGCAGATTAGAAGTAAATGTAAGCTTTTTCCTCTTTATGCGCAATACATGTATACCACTGCAAAAATGAATACCGCTTTAAAAAAAATACGATGGACAACAAATAAATATGTACAAAATTTCACAATGTTTCACCTCAAAGAAGTTTCAAAACAAAAAAAAAAATTTGAAATGAGATCAGTATATAATTTCTTGAATCAATCAAAAATAGCAGTTGATCTTAATATCTTTATAATCATATTAATTCTACAACATGTAATAAAATTTAAACTACACAATTTGAGAGAAAAAATAGACAATATGCAGCTTTTAATGAATATTTTTCACGACATCGCTTACATTTCTTCTTCTCTTAATTTTTAATTTAAATTTTATCACATGCTTTAGAATTATATATATTGTTTAAATATAAACATATTAAGATCAACTGCAAATTATGTGAGTTGCTAACAAGAAATTAGATAGGTATTTTATTTTATACTCTTTATGTAGAATTGAATTTATAAAAATAGTCTTTAGATTAAGTTAAAAAAATGTATTAAAAGAAACTTTAAGAGCTTCAATTCTTATAATACATATAACTTTACTTAAAAATGAATTTCTTTAGTACATTAAATTACGTTATACTTCCAACACTATAGCACATTTTGTTTTATGATACGACGTAAAACAAGTTTTAATGCAAATGTGTATGGTTCATATTAAAATTTAATGTAAACTGCATCGTAGCCCTCCTATAAGTTACAAACCCATCATAAGGGGAAATACACAAATTGGATAGAGCTATGTGAAATAAAAATAGAAGTTAGGGGGGGGAAGGTTTTTATAAAATTGAAATCGGATTGTTTTACTAAAATTACCAGCTTAGAATAAGGGGAAATAAACAAATTCTAGAGAGCTATGAGAGATAAAAAAGAAATTTAGATTAAAAAAAAAGTTTCTATAAAACTTAAATTGGGTTCTTTTATAAAAATTAAAATAGGATTTTAAAAAAAGACAACTTGAGTTATAGTTTCTAAACGAGTTTAACTTTTTGTTAGGAACTTAAACTTTGAATTAACTGACTCAAAGTATTGACAACTTGATTATGGAGCAAATATATTACGAGATAGACTGCTTTCCTTTGTGTACTTTAGGTTGCGAAATCATGTGATTACACCGTGTCTTCAATAAATTTCTGAAAAAAAAAAAAAAAGATCACCTTCCAGTACTTGACTTCTTTTAATAAAACTTTTTTAAATAGTAAGAGCAAACTTTTCAAAAAGTAAGAGTGAATGAAAAAAAAAAAGAATTTAAGATAAATCTGTTGCAAAAATGTTTTTAAATCATAGTATATCTCAATAAATAACTAATTTAACTTCAACTTCGTTTCAAATTTGTATAACACCTTTTGAATTTTAGTTTGGATTTTTAAACAGGAATTGTGTACCAGTTGTTCTGTTTGTATAATTTCAATAACTAGAAGCACAGAACCTCATTGGATATAATTGAAAGCATTGGGTCTAATATGCCGCATTAGAAAACACTGAGGGGTATATCATGACCCTTACTTGTTCGAGCTACAATACCATTTTATACTTGCAGCGTGAGGACTGAAAAGTAAAGCAAAATCAAAAAAAAAAAAAAAAAATTACGACGCGCAATATTTTCTTGTAAAAAGCTTCATTAGCTTAATTTTAAACAAAGGAGTTATACGAGGGTTGCTTTTTTTTTCCATCTCCGTTAGGCTAGAAAAAAAACGGATTCAAATAAAAAAAAATACCTTAATTTTGATAATTTTATTATCAAAATTAAGGTACCAATCCTCTAAAATTCTCTACATAAACACCTTGACGACTGAAACATTTGTTGCGCCCGTGAACAAGCCTTATAATAGTCTCCACGTAAAATGTTGCCGCCAATGATTGGAAGTGAGTTGTGACGGTGTCTTTGGGTTCCACGCCACTTTGGAAGCTCGATGCCTGTTCAGACCCCAAGCAGGGGTTGCATGCCATGCCCGTGGGGCATGGCAATGCCGTCATCATAGGCTCGTGTAACACAACGGTTCCTCCAGCAATTTCAATGGGACATTTTTGAACACTCGTCATAAAGTGCCGAAAGAGCACCGAGTGACTTTTATCTGTTCCCTGAACTGATGCAGGACTTGGAGACCCCTGCTTGGGGTCTGGAAAGGCATCGGGCTTCCAAAGTGGCGTGGAACCCAAAGACACCGTCACAACTCACTTCCAATCATTGGCGGCAACATTTGACGAGGAGGCTATTATAAAGCTTGTTCACAGATATAACAAATGCTTCAATCGTCAAACTGATTATGTAGAGAATTGTAGAGCATTGCATCTTACTTTTGATAATAAAATATTTTTTGTATTTGAATCCGTTTATTTTTTATAGCCTATCGGAGGTTGGAAAAAAAGCAACCCTCGTATAATTGTTTAATTCATTATTTCGATGTTTCCTTAAACAGTCCGTTACAGTAAAAACCATGATAAAATCGATAAAACAAATTATGTACGATAAAAATGTCCCTTTAATGAGATTTTAATTAGTGTCAATTTAAAAATAACATTTTTTTTTATTTTTTAATTTTCATTTTAACGTTTGAAGAAGTCCTGCAATTACTCTGGAGAGAAAATCAAAATCGATTGAAGTGGCACAGATCCGGCAAATGATTACAGAATGAGTTCCATAACTTTTTTCTTCAGCAAATTGTGCCTATGACAGATGTAATAATGTTAAATGAATCATGGCAACATAAATCCAAGTCTGGACTTTGTATCAATTTTCTTCTGAATCTTCTTCGTATGCGGCAAGTCATCCGGATTAGCCACGGATGCGTAATATTTTGGACGTATTTGGCCACGTTTTTCGAACAACGGTCCTCTACCACATTCGATGCCAGGTTTGGCGATTTTTTTCATTGCTGTAGTGTCCAATCCTCTAGACTCGCAATCCGCAATCTCCGCTTGGGCGTACTGCTGAAACGCCGCCTCCTCTTGGTCCAAACTTCTCATGTGGCCCATGTATTCTCTTACTCTCTCCATTTCCTCCCTCTTTTTGTTTTCATTCTTTTTGGCTATTTGATGCAGCTGAACGTGTCTAGCATCGTCTTTTAAGAGTTGACGCTTTTGAATGACATCGTCTTCAGCTTTCTTCAACTGTTCAACTTTATCCAAAATTTGACGTCTTTCTCTAAATGCGCTTCTTCTGTCCTCTAATTTTCTTCTCTGCTTCGATTCCAGCTCATGTTCGTAGAATTTCTGGATGGAATCCATTGCCTCTTGCCGATCAATCCGTTTTATAGCAATATCTTCTTTCCGTTTCGCTTCCTTTTCTCTAATTGCCTTTTGGAGTATTTTTTCTTCTTTGGCTTTGATACTTGCTTTTTCATCTCTCAAAGTTTCTGCGACATATTTCCTCAGCCCATCTTTTTTCAGATCTAATTCTGCTTTAACCTGTTGATGCTGTAGTTTTATTTCATTTTTGGTATCATTGAAAAGTTTCCTTCTCTGCTCTTCTGCTTCATCAAGTTTATCCATCAAGTTTAAGTGCTCTTGTTTCATTCTTATTTGTTCATCAAGAGAATTCTTATGCTTAATTTCTACCATTTTAGCTTTCTCAGCTTTATTCTTAACTTCCTCTTCGTATGTTTTTGCTGCATCACGGACTAAATATCCATCTCGAAGATGCTCCCACTTTTTCTCCTGCTCTTTTCTATGAACCTATTTTTAAAAACATTTAAACATTAATTTAAGTCATTAAAGTAATTTTTTTAAATATATGCGTATAAAATTCTAAAGCATTGAAGAATTTCGTAGTCGTTTACTATTAATGCACTTTGTATACTAACGAAGTATTTTTTTAATATTTTCAAGTTTAAAATTATTAGCAACAAGTAAAATGTTAATTCAAGCGATAAATTTCTTAAGTCTTTAGAAATGAATTCAAATGATAAGTTAATAGTTATTTTCCAATTAATCCCATGCTAGTAAAATTGCAAAATGAGAACCTGAACAATATCCCACCCAGAGCTCATTAGACGCTCATTTGCATGCCGTGGTCAATTCTCTCCCAGAAATGTTCATGCTATGAAGAACTTAGTTCAAATTCTTACAAGCAATCAAAATGCCATACGGCAGAGCTCATCTTCCAGAATCTCAAAAGCTCCTGGGGAGCTACCGAAAGGGTTCACGGTTAGAGTCGAATCCTGTAAATCATTCATCTCTTTTTAAAAAATCGTTTTTCTTACATCTCTGAAAAAACCAACAGTTTTCCTTTTTTTCTTTTCTTTTTCTTTCACTCTAGGATTTTATTAGCTATTTTTGGTTTGAAACAAAAACTAAACGATACTTTTGATTTGTTCTTATTCAGTTAATATTTATCTATATTTGTTTTTGGCATGCAAAGTTTACATCTTCAAAACGTAATAATAACTTTTAAAAAAATACTCTGAAAAGAGAGGGTGAATATTGTAAAGGTTCTTAAATGACTGAAACTTCTCAATTCAATTCACCGAAAGTCAAATTTTGTGAATTTAAGATTAGGTATTAATTCGTGCGCTTTACAACCATCGCATCATTTTTTGAATTAGTTTTCAAAGCTCCAATACAAACCTCTGTTCGTTGCCTGATCCAATTATCTGCATTTTTAATCTTATCCTTCCTCACTTTTTCTGCTTTTTCTTTCTGCTCTTCCCGATGTCGATCCATGTCTCTCAACATCTCAACAACGAACTTCGCATTATACTTAACGAAGCCATCTTGCAAGCTCTCTTTAGCTTTCATCTGTTCATCTCTGTCTTTTAACATTTCAGCGTAGTTCTTTGCCGCTTTGAAAGTTTTAACTCTGTCAGTCTCTTCGAATAGGCGCTTATAAGCCATATCCAGCACATAGTTCCTCCTGGCCTCTCTAGCAGTCTCCGTCTTCAGATCTTGATGGGCGTTTTTCTCTTCCATTTTATACTGTCGCTCCCTCAAGTCACTGCCCAGTTCCTTTTTGTTAACAACGGCTGTGGACAAAATCTTGGCTGAAGCTTGCTGCGCCTTCCTTTGATATTTCTTTGCATCTTCAAGAGCCTTTTCATGTTCAAGCAGCTGGGAATTTTCTATCATATGCTCTAACTGATCACTGAATAATATCACAGGCATTTTCCCCTTTTTTGGAGTATCTCTGCGTTTGAAAGTATCTTCAGCCATTATGGGCGGCATTTATTTCCTAAAACAAAATGGAAATATGTGTAATGAATGCATATATATATAAAGGGTCAGTCAAATGAAACCCGATCAGTGCGGCAAACTTTACATTGGACGTAAGAAGCGATACGTAACTTCGTGTATGGTGGCACCATGTATTGGTAGAAAGACTGACGTATGCGCAGCGTTTAACGTAGCATAGCTACAGTGTGGTTGTACGCCCAAAGAGAAGACGGCCACAATTAAACTCTTATACTAAGAGGTGATCCAATTTTTAAACATTTCATAACAACTTCTAGTTGTACTACAGAGAAGAATACACTACCCATCAATTTCCTATTACATCATATATGCTTGAGCTGCTGGATTTTTAAAAGAAAAACAAATTGTGAAGCCAGCATACTTTTTGCTCACCGTGTTTCGCATTAATATTTCCTCAGGCGAAAACGAAACTTTATGGTTCTGAATGGTTGTTAAGGTCATATTACTGACATCATGACCGGTAGATTTTAACTATCGATTCTCGACCACTATGCATGCATTCTTCAGTTTCTGAACTTTGATATTTTATTTACCTGAAAAAAAAAATCTGATAATTTTTTATTGAACAATGAACAGCCCTAGTACATACTGTAAGTATATTACTGTTTTAGTTTTCTCCCATAGATCATTAATTTTGTACATTGTAACAATATTTTTTGTTGCATACAGCTTTTAGAAAAATACAGCAAAAGTTCAATGGCTTGCTTTCAAGCTCTTTTTTTATGCAGAATGATTTTTGAAACATAATTAAAAAAATTACAGGGATGGAAAAAGCATTATCAAATTTAAGCTTATTCTTGCTACGCATTTATCTCTATTGAGCGAGGGAGAGAAATTAATGATGTTCGCTTAAAATGATTATTAAA
This sequence comes from Uloborus plumipes, assembly GCA_038373865.1. Lineage (NCBI taxonomy): Eukaryota > Metazoa > Arthropoda > Arachnida > Araneae > Uloboridae > Uloborus > Uloborus plumipes. Next base: position 96,945 of record JAXGGA010000833.1, on the reverse strand, counting down.
TTTTGGAAAATGTACATACACACGAAGCACTGATTATTATCAAGAAGTACTCTGAATTTGTTATTACCACATGTTATAAAAAGTTAGTTTTCAAGAAATCTACAAATAATGCAGTATTAGCATGGTTACAGTTACGAGAGCGTAGAGGTGGCGATTTGTCAAAATTTTTGGTGTTAGAAACATTCAAAAATACCACTAAAATGTCAACATTATCCCAAATAAATATATTAGCCAACAAATAACCTCTAAAAGCTCTATTAGTATGAAAAATAATCTGTCACATAAATAAAAATAATAATAAAGATTTTATTAAATTGTAGAATAATCCGCCTATAATATTATTTATCGTCAATCTTGCCCAGTGTCCACGTTACCTAAAATTGCTTTAGCAAACTTCAGGGGAAAAACGTGACATTATTTAGTTTCTGTACAATCAGTTATAGTTTTCACACAAGTTTGTATGTTAAAGTTGAAAGTAATAGTAACTTCTGTCTCCCACTTTGGCGATGAAAAATTTATGCCAATACAAAACTTTGATTACAGCTCAAAAAATATAAAAAAATAAAATAAAGATAACAGAAACGAATTCAGACTTACCTATTATCTTGCTTTCTCATTTTAGATATTGAAAATTGCTCTTTGTCCAAAAGATTCCATAGCTCGGCGTATGATTGAATGTATTGCATTCAGAGTATTTTTTTCGTTTCTCTCCTCATTGTAGACTGGTAACTTAATTTCACAAGAAGATACCTCACCAGGAAATGAATGACAGTTACAGTGATGAAATGTTTCGTTGTCTTGGAAACCAAGAGAAACACGAGAATTCTTATACTTCTAGGCTTTTTTTCACTAGTATTTGCATTTATAATACATTACTCTTATTATTAAGAAAAATCAATATGAGCCTGAGTCAGTTAATTAAACTTAGTTTTTCAAACATACAACTATATTCTAAAGGTTAGACTAGATTTGGAGTTTATTTTGTTTCAAATATGCTTGTTTCATGTTTCAAAAATGAAGCAAAGTTTTTCATGAAATTATTTCTGCAAGTGAGGAAGACATTCAACTTAAAGAAAAAGCTTGCTTTAATTTAGATTTTGGCGCGGTCTCCAAATTTTGGCGGTAATATGATCATTCCCTCCCCAATTTATTTATTTCACGGTTATAGGCCACCAGCTGTTACTGCGTTTTCGTGTTCATTTCCATTTTTGATCCTCCAGATATTTTTAACATTTCAGTGTTATTTTTTATGCTAGTTAATGACTTATTTACATCTTTTAAAAAAATCTGGTATGGACCCCACACTACTTCCTTTTACGTGTAAATTTCTTAGTAGTTGCCTTAAGTGTTAAAAAAAGTGCTTGGAGTGAGCAAGGTAACAATTCAGATATTTACTCCCCTAATCTGCCACGAAACAATGCAAAAAATATTTCACAATGGTTAATTTTCTAAATATTGCTGATTTTAATATAATTCAGTATATTTTTCGCAAAATATCGCCAATAGCGCCAAGTTGAACCCAAATTCAAAAAAAAAGTTTTTTTCGCCAAATTTGTCGCCAACTTGGCGATATGTCGTTAAGTTGGAGACAAACAATTGGCGACCAAAAGCTTGGCGACATATCGCCAAGTGGTTGCGCCAATTCATATCACTTGAGTCTGAGGGGTAAAACACCCCCTTGGGAACATTCGAATGCAATCACAAGGGGAGGTGCACAACTAGACCATCCTCAGAGCCTACATACCAAGCTAGAAGCTTCTACGGCATATAATTTTTGAGTTATGCGACACACATACGCACATTAGGGTGTATCGAAAAAAACTTTTTTCCGAAATTCAATTTACTAAGTTGATAAAAAGTTGCCCCTACCTACCCACATATTCCACAAAAAATTCAGTCTAATCAGAAATTGTTTAGGTGTTCCGCACGAGGCCTGAAATTTGTGAATTTCTTCAAAAATATGATTTTTTTTTCTAAATTTTTTTAAATATTAAGAATAAATGTTAAAAATAATTCAAGTTGAAAAATGTGTACCGCAAAGTCGGAGGACAAAATTGGGTTTGAAAAAAAGTATATTAAACAACATTTACGAGGGTTGTCTGAAAAGTTTCCGACCTAACATAGATAAAATATTTTTATCGTCCAAACTGGCTGTTACTTCTTGACATAGTCTCCTTGTAAGTCCACACACGTCATCCAGTAATTCTCCCATCCTTTTAACCCATCCAAAAGTAATGATGAAAATTTGTCCTCAAAAAAGCTGTTGACAACGTTTGTGACCTCCTCATTTGAAGAAAACCTTTGTCCTCCAAGTGCTTCTTTCAGCTTAGGGACCAAGAAAGGGTCACTTGGGGCCAGGTCTGGTGAGTAGGGTGGGTGTTCAACGATTTCGAGCATTAACTCGCGAATTTTGGCCACTGAAACCACTGAGGTGTGAGCAGGAGCATTTTCTTGATGAAAAATAACTTTTTTCTTTTTCAAATGCGGTCGTTTTTCTTCTATTTCCTCCTTCAATTTGTCAAAGAGAGTAGAATAGTATGCTCCTGTTATGTTTTTTCCCATTTTAAGGTAGTCAATGAGTATCACTCCATGGCTATCCCAGAAATCGGTCGGCATCACTTTTCCTGCAGAAGGAACTGTTTTGACCTTTTTTGGAGCTGTTCTCACTCTGCAGTCCATTGTTTTGACTGCGGTTTTGTTTCTAGAGTGTACTGATGAATCCAGGTTTCATCCACAGTGATAAGTCGTCAGAAAAACTCTGGTTCATTGTGCCAAAAGTGCTCTGCAAATGTTCATTCGGACACATTTCTGGTCAAATTGAACAAACGCGGCACTCAAAGTGCAGCCAGCTTCCGCGTGCTTAATTTCTCATTTAAAATGTGGCATGCGCATTCCTTGGGGATATTCATAGTTTCTTCTATATATCTCACATTCAATCTGCGTCATCCAGCACCATTTGATGAGCTTTAGCAATGTGCTCATCAGTGGTAGCAGTTTTGGATCGACCTGAGCGTTCATGAACACTCAAGCTGGTACGGCCACGTTTAAATTCCGCTACCCAAAATTTCACGGTTGTAGACGATGGTGCAGAGTCCCCAGTCACAGAGTCCAACTCCTTTTTAATTTGTGCAGGCGTTCTTCCTTTTTAAAACAAGTATCGAATCAGAGCTTGATATTCGATTTTTTCCATTTTCAAAAAAACTGTTGGAGCAACTCACTAGTATGGCTATCAAGCGCACAATTTGAACTAAAAATAGTCAAAATTACGGTTCTAAGTTTCCAAAAGACTCTTTAATAAGAACATTTCTCTTTGTTTCATAAGTTTTACCTTTTTCATGTCGAGGTCGGAAACTTTTCAGACAGCCCTCGTAAATCTCCCACATTTATTCTAAACTTACGTAATTTTCACCAAAACTAACATTTTACAAGGCCATGCGGCTTGGTTAGAAACTTGTTTATGAATGTGGAATCTAACTGAATTAACACTTGAAACTGGGATTCATCTGTGATTTATGTGAAGTAAAAAGTAAAATAATATAAACTATAAACAGAATCTAAGCCCATCGTCACACAGTGCCCGCGTTCTATCGGGGCCCCCGTGATGGTAAACGAAATACTGCTCCGCTAGCGTAGCTGCTTTAGGATGGCAGAAGAACATATATCTTTGGTTGAGGAAACAGACCCTAAATATTTCGGACATGGGGCTCCAGTAAATGGCCCAGGAAAAGAAATTGTAGCTTCAGTTTCACGATTTATGGAAAAAAAAAAGTTTTATTGATAAAGAACATAAAACTATCGGTGTGATGGCACATCAGTTAACACTGAAAAATCAAATGATGCTATTAGACTTAAAGAAAAGTCTTTAGAACCCTCACTACAAGCCGTGGTATGTTTTCTTCATTTAATGAATTACCACTTAGAAAGTTAACGGTGGCTCTTGATAAACCGACTACTGGACAAAATTCTTTTAGTTAAATTGGAGAATTCTAACAATATTGCTAAGATCTACCAGTCATGAACTTTAAGAAAATAGAACGCGTTTTACTAGAAGTTGATGTTAAAGAATTGAGTCAAAAATACTTATGGGATGTGTCAAAAACTGTAATGTCTGGCAAATGTTCTTAAAATTTAGCAGAAAGGAACCCTGCAAGCTTTTCCCATGCAAGATGGCTCACGATGGCAAAGTTTTGAGGCTATACATCGCAAGTAGTGATCCAAGTTCAGAGTTAAATAAACTAGCAGAATTTATAATAAAGGTTTATGCTCTCTGCTTTTTCACAATCGAATCTCAGTATAAAATTATTCATGCATTTAAGCACTTTTTTAAGACCATAGATTGCAACAAGTATTTGGATACAAATCTCCAAAATGTTATCCATTCCACATTGTAAAGAAGCTATCTTGCATGGAAAAAGCTTGAATGGTTCCTTTCTGCTACATTTGAGAACATTTGCCAGACATTACAGCTTTTGACACATCCCATAAGTATTTTTGACTCAATTCTTTCCCAAGTAGCACACTTCGTTTTTAAAGGTTGTAAAATGGTTGTTAACGTTGTAACAATCGCTTAAAAACGTTTATAAAACGTTTAAAGGTTATTTGTGCTACCTGAATGCGTTCTATTTTCTTAAAGTTCATGACATGTAGATCTTAGCAATATTGTTAGAATTCTCCAATAGGTCAACTAAAAGAATTTTGTACAGTAGTCGGCCTATCAAGAGCCACCGCTAACTCTCTAAGTGTTAATTCATTAAATGAAGAAAACATACCACGGCTTGTAGCGAGGGTTCTAAAGACTTTTCTGGAAGTCTAATAGCATCATTTGATTTTCCAGTGTTAACTGATGTGCCATCACAACCGATAGCTTTTATGTTCTTTATCAATAAAACTTTTTTTTTCCATAAATCGTGAAACTGAAGCTACAATTTCTTTTCCTGGGCCATTTACTGGAGCACCATGTCCGAAATATTTAGAGTCTGTTTCCTCAACCAAAGATATATTTATATATAGTTCTTCTGCCATCCTAAAGCAGCTACGCTAGCGGAGCAGTATTTCGTTTACCATCACGGGGGCCCCGATAGAACGCGGGCACTGTGTGACGATGGGCTTAGATTCTGTTTATAGTTTATATTATTTTACTTTTTACTTCACATAAATCACAGATGAATCCCAGTTTCAAGTGTTAATTCAGTTAGATTCCACATTCATAAACAAGTTTCTAACCAAGCCGCATGGCCTTGTAAAATACTAGTTTGGGTGAAAATCACGTAAGTTTAGAATAAATGTGGGAGATTTAAATGTTGTTTAATATACTTTTTTCAAACCCAATTTTGTCCTTCGACTTTGCGGTATACATTTTTCAACTTGAATTATTTTAAACATTTTTTCTTAATATTAAAAAAAATTAGAAAAAAAATCATATTTTTGAAGAAATTCACAAACTTCAGGCCTCGTGCGGAACACCTAAACAATTTCTGATTAGACTGAAATTTTTTTTGGAATATGTGGGTAGGTAGGGGCAACTTTTTATCAACTTAGTAAATTGAATTTCGAAAAAAAGTTTTTTTCGATACACCCTAACGCACATACAGACGTCACGAGAAAACTCGTCGTAATTAACTCGGGGGTGGTTGAAAAGAATTTTTCGGCTGCTCATATGTTGGTAGGTACATATGCACGTGCTGACAGGTCGAAAAAACTACTGAACATTCATTCGGGGATGAGCAAAATCAAAATTTAGACTCAAATTTGAGTGTGTTTTTTTTTTTTTTTTTTTTTTTTTCGCGAACACAATACTTCCTTTACTACGTAAAAGGAAGTAAAAAGCAAAATATTTAAAACTTTAGTGTCTTAACTTAATTATTTGAAGGATTTTTTTTTTCATTTCAATGGAAACTTTCAGTCCTGTTTAATGGTTTGTAACATTCAAGATGAGAAAATTGCATGTATTAACGACTTATATTAGTTCGTTGCACTTTATGAGCCGTCAGGACATTTGCCAATAGGTCTATCACTTGTTAGTGAAAATACATATATGCTCATCAAGTTCCCTGTTGACCTTCAGCGCACAGAAATATAAGGTCCCGAAATGTACACTTTTTCGTTTCTGTACGTACAAAAAGGGCCATTTTTCGTCACCACTGAGGATTAGAAAAGCAACGAATGATCGATTTAAGTAATACAGGGTGTGTATTTTTAGTAATGAGAATGTCCACAAAAAATAATTTATTAAAGATATCTCTACAAAACTTTAGTAGTCTTCAAAATATACTCCTTAAGCATCTTCACACTTCTACAGGTGACGTTTTCGCGCTTCGTGAGTTCCCTGGAAGTTACCAACTGAAATACCCTTTAGAAGCCCTTTTGACATCATCTAGGGTCCCGTGGTGGCACCGTTTGAGAGCGGTTTTCACTTTAGGGACGAGGAAAAGATCTGCTGGGGGATTAAGGTCGGGGCTGTAGGGAGGCTGTGGAAGATCTTTTGAAATGGCCTTACGGTTTTGCTTCTGAACGTCCTTTAAGACTTTCAGCACGAGTTTGGCGTAAATCTTCCTCATACCAAGATCCTCTTTGATGATTTTATGCACAACTATTTTATCCATTCTTAGCTGTTTTGCGATCATGCGAACACTTAAACGCCGGTCTGTGCTCAGTAAATTTCGCACACGTTTTGTGTTTTCTGCGGTTTTTGATGTTGACGTATGACCTGCACGGGGCTCGTCCTCTACGCTCTCCCCCAACGGTCTTTAAGCATTTTGTGTCATCTAAAACTTAAGTTTGAAATAAGCTTTCCCTGTCGTACGCTTGCTGAATCATTTCCACGCAAAATTTGACTGCTTAAAGCTGTGCAATGTTCAGCTGGCACACACTTTTTTGAAGACGTCTACGCCACGCGTGATCTCGCTTTAACTAAAGTCAGCACACGACTGCTGAGTGGAGTAATTTCGAAGGTCATACTACCGACTACAACCAGTCGGAGCGCCTTCTGGGGTACAATCACGTCAGGACAAAAATATTCTCATTACTTAAAATGCACACAGTCATAACTTGGTTTCATGCGAAAATTGTTACTGACCCCAGTGCAGGGAGCTAGGGGGCATCAAACATGACACTTTTTCACTATCTTCGGCGAAGTTCGGCTGATAGGATCCCCTGATACTCAGCTTTAAAATTTAAAATATATTTCGATTTGGACTCTAAATGTGATGATGTAATCGCACAAAATACTTTGGTTGATGCTCAACGCGCTGAGATAATCGAATTTTAAAAAAGCTCGAGTTTAGAAAAACTCTAAGTCGGGACCAACTTTCGGAATTTTTACATGTCCCTAGGATTTTTTTTGGAGAAAAAAAATACGTGTTTTCTAAAATTATTCGAAGAAATAACTGCAAATTTTGAGCGAAATCAAAAATGCTATGTATCTGACCTGCTTGACTCTTATAAAAACTGCTTCTTAAAAAGGATATTTTCAGCTATTGTAAGGAAATCAAAATATTTTATGTTTGTAAATTACAGTATGATGCATTACTTATTACTTTGAAATTTGAGGGCAATTTCTTAAGTCTTTGTAGGAAAAGGGCAATTCCACACACACATAATTACAATTTGGTTCATTAAAAATTTACATATATTTTTCTCTTGTGTAATTTGATGTTATATATGTTTTCCTAAATTGTAGTGCGGATTTCTTGATCACAAAAAATAACAAAAATGTTGAAATTTGATTGCTACGTCAGTAGGAATGGAACGGCCCAAAAGTAAGTTTAATATTTGTAATACCTTTTCATCTTTTTAACCCCGTGAAGTTTTTCTTTTTTACATGACTGTTTACGAAAGGACCAGCATTTATCTATTTTATTGGGAATCAATATACTATCGAAGTTAATTTTCGATATAATAGGGATGTTCTAAACTTGATGTATTTGTCGAGATAAAGCTTGAAAACTTTCATAACAAATTCCAAGATTAAATTAAAAAATCAAGAAAAACTTCTATCCTTATTATCGACCTAGTACTAAATTAACTTCAAGGGTCAAGACGCGTTTAAATTTTTAATATATTTAGTTATTTTTGAGAGGACATGGTAAACACGGAAAAGGAAAGATAATCCTTGATACTCAAATGTGTTAGTAGCCAAAGCAGAATTAAGAAAGAAAATTTTAAATCCTTTTTAAAGCCCAGTAATAAATTTTAACTGCAAGTATTGCAGGGGGCCGTGGTGGCCAGTTCGGTAAGGCATCGGACTCGCTTCCGGAGGGACCCGGGTTCGATCCCAGCCGATCAAAGATCCACCGTCTTGATTAATGGTGGCTGGGAGGTCCGTTAAAAATGTCGTGGTCACAAAGTCCTCCAAGTGAAACGATTCCTCTGGAGGTGCTGGGCCTAGGGTTTGCTCGACCCTAGGTTCTGGTTCAAAATTAAGAACAGAGTGCTCTTCAGGGCCCTATCCCGGTTAAACCACGAATCTGTGGTAGGTACGGGGACCCTGGAGTGTGAAATGAAATGAAATGAAGTATTTTACTTGTTAACACATAAAAACTGCCAACCGGTAAAATTTTTAATCATTGAGCTTTTCTTTCTTGTGAGCTAACAACGAAATAGTCTTCCAACCGAGTGAATACAGGCTTAGTTGAATTTGAAACATGTTAAAAAAGTAATAACTCAAATTCTATATAACATGAAAGTTTCAAACAAGTTATACCAAACGGGAAAAAAAATCATTCCTTTTATAGGTACTTTTTTGTTAATTTTCAACTATATTTTCCCTGCAAAAATCGCAAAAAATACTATTTTTCGAGATTTTTAATTATTATCTCCGTTAATAAGAGATATATGAAAACCAGATCTCGCTCAGAAGACTCTCGATCAACTCTAATTTCGAACAAAACCAAGAATTATCAAAATTGCTCCATTCGTTAAGTGTCACTGCGCCACAGATAAAGACACTATACAGACAAGTCAAACTTATAAACCTCTTCCTAGCTTCGTTGTGGTTTAAAACACTTCCTATTAATTTAAGTTCGGACGGCATAAGAATTCTAAATGGATAACAAAACAGTTTCTAAACCAAACCTCATCTTTGTTGCTGATTTCGTTCAACACAGCTATTGCACATGAGCCTGAGTCCCACAGCAGTTGCCAAAAATCGACAAGTGTGTTTGGCAATGGATACTGAGTGGCAATGAATTGATTCTGCTTTCCATAATCCTGGAAAGAAAACACGTTAGAGATTTAGAAAAAAATTCACTGAATATACACATAAGATCTACTTTTTAAATTCCAATAAAAGTGGGGCTTTAAATACTCGGATACTTAATGTAAAGCACGTTGGGACATAATCATGCATAGTATTTATCAATTCTCGCAAAAAGGAAATTCATTAAAAAAAATTTGCATTGGTGTGCAAAACTTAAGCGACAGCACCCCTGATGGACCCCCTCTGTACCTGTCATTTACTTAAGCGACAGGTGGCTTTTTTGGCATAACTCTACGAGAAAACATGTGAGGCATTTTATTCTTGACCTTTGCATGCACATCACCTCTTCTCTGAGATTTTCTGCAATTTCATGATTCTCTGCTTAAAATTGGCATTGTTGTTTACGTTTTGCACACCAGTGTACTTCAGATTTAAACATAATTCCCTTTTTATTTTGATTCTTATTTCAATAAGGGTCACCTTTTTTTTTTTTTTTTTTGTTCAATTTTTTTAATCCACAATTTTGATACAGTATTACTTGTGCACGTTTTGTTGTTTTAAAAAGATTTAGAAGATTTTTAACTTCGCGATAGGCACTAAAGCAGCTAGAATATATTTTCAGGAGAGCAGTGAGATCTGGTTAGAGCTCCTTTAGAGGACAGGCTGACTTATCTGACATTTTGGTTCCAAGACATTCTTGGATCCAGCCTTGTTTCAGGTATTTGAAACACATTAATATTACACCTGGTTACTCTGGCGTAAAATAACTTGTGACTAGTTGGATAAAGCACCATATTAGATAAATTTAAAGAGATAACTTATTTCTCGAATTTAAAAACAGTTTATTGGGAAATGTTTCATGAAATTGGGTCTATTTTCATATTGCACTTTTTTTAAGCCTAAGTTTATGAAATGTTTTTGTCATATAGACAAAAATAGTCAAATATCATCTATGCAGCTACAATTCAAGCTTAGTTTCCACTATTCTTCAATGCGACTTGAGTACAGATACTAGTGGTTCCACGCCCACCGTTTTGGAACCAAAATGCCGGACAGGTCAGCTCTGTCTTATAGGAGCCTTAGATCTGGTCATACACTTTTACATGGGTATAAACTTTCGTATTAGAATTGGCAATATGTGTTAAAGCTAAAAATTCTGGAGGGTCAACCCTCACAACCATCTTGCTGTACCTCTGGGAGTTTTTTTTTCTTACAGACGCCATTTTCAGCTTTCGATGTTAACTCCTACTACATGCCTTTAGCTAACATTGTACCAATGTGGGGGGGGGGGGGGGGCTTGATAAAAGAAAGGTAAAAATCAAGAAAGAATTTTGTACAAGTCTTAAGTAGATCTGATCTTTTTTAATCAATTTTCTTTGTCAGCACTACTATTTGTAAACACCCTGTATGTGATTATATACGTAGCGGTAAAAGTATTCAAAGTATTTAAACAAAGTTTCTCTAACAACTTTAACGCATATAATACAGTTATAAAGTGACCTTATTGTGATTATGTTATTAATCTTAAATTAAAAAACATTTATGCTTATATAGTGCTCCTCACGTTGTTGGCTCTCGGTGGAAGAGTCAAAAAGGTTGAACTCATAAGAAATGGGATGGGCAGTAAACACAAAAAAAATAAATAAATAAATAAATAAATAAAATCTTCCTCAATGGCCTTTAACCCATTTATACCCAAGTTTTTTTAACAACTTTTTTCAATTTTTACCTGCTTAAAACTCTACTTGGAATGGTTTACATACATTTTAGGCTTAAAATAGTTCGCCATTGCCATATTTATTAAGTTATTTAACGTCCAGTCTATGGGATATTTTGCAGATATGTGAGCAAAATACGAGCTTACTTGACTTTATTTCTGCAAAGTAACATCATAGAAGACATCTGTGACCAATTTTAAGCAAATCATTTTAAAATAGTTTGATTTTATGAAAAAAAGGTCGCAAAAAAATCTTACTTTCTATGGCTACTCATGCTGGATCGTTGCTTGACTAAATTGTCCGAAAATAGCTGTTAATAAATAAGCTCTGATGTCCAAATAGTGGCTCTAACTGGTTTTCTCAAAAAGAAGGACTAGTTAACTTGTGAAAAACAGCTTTAGTAAAATGCTGAAATCCATTACAGGTTTTTGTATGCAGTAACTAACAAGCGTCCCGTTTTTAGGACACTGGGCATAAATGGGTTAACGTGGAGTTTTGGTCCCAGTTTTCGATTGAAATTTATTTATTTATTTATTATTTTTTGAAACCAAACATTTGTTTGACACTGAAAGAAAAAAAACTTGCTTCGCGAACGCTTGATTATAGAAACCCATGCTTCTTTTGTTCTCAAGAGGTTTTGAAGAGGATTCATCCAAGGACGAGCGCCAACAACCCTGGAGTGCACTATGTCCTTAGTCCTATGTCCATTTTATTAATTATCAGTTTTGCAACCTGCTTTTCGTTTTACTAAATCAAAAAGTAAAGTCTTCAATGGTGGCAATGTTTGCAGCAATATTTTACGAAAGCTGAGCTAGAAAAAACAAACGAAGTTTCTCAAGCCGCAATCTAAAGTTGTAATGTTTTTATTTTTTACATTTTATATTTGCACCATAAATCTCATTGGCTCTTTTGTCACTGTGTGAATTATTTGTTCCCTCGTTACATAATTAATCTGTAACAGGGCATGAAATTATCAAATTATATGTTAAGCAGTATACATCCTTTTTCTTAGTAGAAAAGGGAACTTTTTAGCGGTGGAATTTGCATTTAATTTCTAGTTTAACTGTGTAGTTCAAGTGCCTTTGTTTTTTCCTAAATAATAATAATATTAACTCTTGTTTCTTTTCTTTTATTCGTACATTGAATATTAAAGATGATTTCTTATAATTATAGGATCAAAAGTCTCATTTATTTTAGATTTTCTAGAAAACTATAACTATTAACAACAATATTACATTATTAATAAACCATGTTAAAGGAAGGAAAAAACGAAACGCAAATTTTTCAAATGTTTTTGTTTTAAACATTTACTTACATGAGCATATACAGCATTTATATAATTTGAAGGAGGACTAGTTTTTAAAACAGGCCGGCCATCATCCGCTAAAATAAAACAAACAAATAAATAAATTGTAGTAAATAAAACAGCCATTCTAAAGATTTTACAAGAGTCAAATCTTCAAATTATAATAAAAATAATTTTATAGATTAAAATTAAACTGAGAAATATCTCTTCATTTCAACATTTTTGTTTTATATATTTTTTGTCGGATCTTTCAATTTTATAATGATAAAAAACCAATTATTACTTACGTGGAATAATGTACTGGTCTCTGTTTTTGCTTTTATTATTAGGCGTAACTGCAGTCAGACATTTCAGCTGGAAACCTTCTGCCTCAAGTTTTCTTAAACCCTTAAAAGAGACACAAACTTTCTTTGAAATGTAGCTTCGGGTTTCATCGCTGATGGGGGAAAAAATAATTTCTATTTGCATTGAAAAACTTCAATTTGAGGCTGGAAATTATATTAAAATCTAAATTTCAAAAACGCAACTTCACACAAAGGAAGGGAGGAGGGTGATTCCTTCCCAAAAGTTGTTTGAAATTGAAAGTCCCAAAACCCCATTTTAGGGTTCCTCCTCAGAAATTTTTTCGAAAATGAAGTCCTAGAAGTGCAATTTTAAGCTGTCGTTGCTGACATTAGAGAAAGGTTGTTTAACGGGAGCTCTCACCCCAGTGGCGTAGCTAAGGGGGGGGGGGCGTGGGGAGCGGTCCGCCCTGGGCGGCACTTTTAAGGGGGCGCCAAAATGAGAAGGACGCCGGCAAACCACATGCACCACTAAAAAAATGAAAGGGGAACAACAAGAAGGAAAAAAATTGAAAGTGTGTGAAATCTGGACGGTACCAGGACAGAGGCTTTATACGGGAGAAAAAAGAGCAAAAATCAAAAAAATTGCCAAGAAAATACATAGGGGGCCATCGAGATACAGACGTCCTCAAGTATAGGGCTCGCAATAAAGAGAAAAGGGTAAATTTGAATAACAACCAAGCAATATAGGGGCGGCAACAAGGTACAGACGTCACGAAAAATATATATCGCACGCTTAGAAGAATACTGTCACAACTCAAAAACAGAAAAAATTAAGATGGGGAAAAGAAATTGATATATTAAAGCAATTAGTAATAGTGCAGTCTATCATACATTAGGTTAGATCATTTCGGCTCATTTGCTTTCATAATGCTTTTAAAATAAACGTTTCTTTTTGACTTTTAAATCATGGCTCTGGGTACATCTCTGAACATTCGGAGTTTCGACTTTTGAGTTGTGACAGTATTCTTCTAGGCGTGCGATATATGTATACCAAGCAAAGTTATAGAGTGGCATTGAGGCGTAGACTTTGTAAGAAAAAGAAGGAAACAATAAAATAAAAACCTCGCAGAGTTTGAGCGGCATCGAGGCACAATCTTTGTAAGAAAAAATAAAGCATAAGAAATTAAAAAAAAAAAAAAGAAAGAAAGAAAAATTGGGGCGCCATTGAGACAATCCTTTTAAGGGAGAAAAAAGTAAAAACAAGGTAAAAAAATTGCAGATGCTGCCTTTTATGCAGATGCTGTCTCCACCTTTGTTTCGATTTCCTATTGCTGTTATCTGGTGGGAATTTTTAATGAATTTTTTGTAAATAAAGTAAGTAGGGGAATGTAGGGCGAAGTGAAATAGTTAAGATAGCGGACCTATTGTTGGACCTTAGGGGCACCAAATATGTTTAGGCCATGATCGTATGTGATCGTAAACAATTTGGAGAAAGAGTATAACATGGAAAAAATAAGGTTGGACATATTCTTTTTTTGGTTTTGACGTTTATTACTTCAATCAAAACATAGTAAAAACAAAGATTAGGCATATAAATTTAAAACAAGACAAAAATGTTAAGTTATCGTTCGCTCTCCAAAACTTACTAAAATTCATTTAAATCAACTAGCTTAAAATTTATAGAATACTTTAGATTTATTTGAAAGTTAAATGATTATAATTTGGGAATTAGGAGCCAAAGTTAGTTACATACCAATCCTCCATAGTAAATCCGACCGAGACATCGCCCCATGTTACGGACAACTCTGTCCGTGTCGGTGTCTGTAGCTCGTCTTCTCTCGAAAACTCCAAGTTCCCCTTTTTAAACGAGGGGAAAGGAGTCCCTCGGTTCAAAGTTCAACATCTGGAAATTTTAGTTCCAGGGAAAGTTCAGATTTTATGAGATGGGGACTGTCAGAAAGGAATTTTGTTGACCAAGGGGAGGAAGTTTTATGAGATCAGTAACGTCAAAAGGGAAAGTTATCGTTTCCGGAAAGGCCCAAAAGTTGGAGGAAATGCACCCCTTTTGACCTGTAAGTGTGGGAGAAAGTGACCCCGAAAGAGTATCTCGTGGGACGGAAACGGGGAATGTCTTGAGAATTTTAACTCCACGAAAGAGAGTAAAGGAATGTTGGGGCGGAAGATAAGTTCTGACGAGCCCAACAATCTACCTCACCTCCGGGAGAAAACTGGAGAGCGGATAATTAAAAAAAAACTTAACACTTGAAGATGTACTCAGGGTACGAGAAAATGTAACAATCATACAAAAGTTTCAAGCTAAAAGGGGAAAAAAATGATGGATTATGTATATACATATATAATAATTTTTTTTTTCCCATAAATGTACTAAACATCAAATGAACATAAAATAATAACATAAAGAAAAATAATAAGGAATGGAGAAAAATCGTATCAGTATCAAGCAAAATTGAAAGAACATCATATAAGTTCATTTTGGCATTAATTAGTAAAACTTGTGTAAATATTTTCCATATACGTTAATGTGTATAACTTTCGAGAGTCATTGCATGAGTAAATTGTGACTAACATAACAGTTAGAATAAATTTTTAATCTTATTTTCTGTGTACGAGCCTTATTTTTGTCACAATATCAAAAACAAGGTGTTATTCTTCTCCGCACTGATGAGCTGTTTAAGTTAATTTACAATAATAATAATATTACTTTCATTTTTGGCAGTTAGGGAACATTTTGAGCAACGTGACTAACATAACAGATTTGCAACCCTCAAAATTTTGTATTAAGTTCATCAACACAATTCTCTAAAACTAAACCAAAAAATAATATTTTTTTCACTGATAATATCGATGTGAAAGGTAATTTTCATGTTAATAATTGTAAATTTGGCATATATTTTAAATGATAGTGCAAAAAGTAGTGTTTTAATAAAAATCGCTTGTGACTAACATAACGTGACTAACATAACACACGATTAGACATTTAACTTTAAGTGTATTACAGGTAATATTAGTACAAATATTAGACTGCAAACAAGATTTTATTGAAGCTTAATACACATGTTTACTTGTAAACAAAATTTCCAGTTCAATTTTGTAATAATGTTTGCGGAAATTTGCAGATGTTTGCGACAAGACTTTGGAAATTTGGGTTCTTTAAATTTAAAATTTAGGTTCTTTAAATTTAAAACTTGTCCTCATTTGCGGGAAACACAAAAATTGATTCAGAGCTTTTGCTCATGAAGAGTTCATAATCATTCATGTTTAAAATCTACTTAACATATAAATATCACCACAATAAAATTACCCACTTTCTTACTTTTTGTATCTCGGAACAGTCCGGGAGAATTTCCTTCAAAATTATCAGCAGCTTCATCTTCCACAATTTCTATAAAAAAAACTTATTTTCTTGGGATTTCATTCCCTGTATTTTTTAATGAACAAATTTTTAATTTCTCCATATTTACAGCATATCATTCTTTCCGAAAAACCTTTTTCGGGGATTTCCGTTTTCAAACAACAAGTCTAACTCTTTCTTTTCAACCATGTCACTTTCACTCACAAACAATCAGTTTATGTTCAATTCTTGTTTTTTTAATTCCTGAAATAATTCTTATGCATTAATTACCAAAGTTTGCCCATGTAAAACGCTGCTCCACACGTTGTACTATACATGAGGGTACTTTCCATGATCCAATGTCATAAAACTCCATGACCTGTAGATGCTGGAGGCAGTTAGGGTCATATCTGTTTTTTAAGTGAGCAGCAGCTCCATATGTTCATAGAAAAACTTATTGCACAGTGATGCCGCACATAGCTTTGAAATCATTTAAAATTCTTTCATTGAAGATGTTGACTTCATATGTCGATTACTTGTGTCGCAAATTACAGCATAAACTTTTGACCCCAAATGTACCATTAAAAAAACTGTTTTGAAAAAAAAAAAAAATGCTGCATTTTATATGGTCACACTAATTTCTTCATAATAAGAGGTTCAATAAATTAATTTGTTTCTAAAATAAATTGCTTGGTTAAGATTTAAGCATTTCTTGAACAGTTATGTTATGTTAGTCAGTGATGTTATGTTAGTCACACACAATGATGTTATGTTAGTCACAAGTCCTATGGTTAGAAAAAAGGAAATTCTTTATGAACAACCTTATCAATCTAACTGTGCGCATAACATAGAAGAGATCAGGGGAAAAAATGTAACAAATATTATGTCCAGAAGGAAATAACTGAATTAATTCATGTTTTTGTGACTAACATAACAAGCAAATCAGATTGAATAGATACTAACTTTGCAATATTTATTTTATGATAAAACAAAAAATATTATATATTGATGTAAAGCAAAAGAACCATGCTTCAATAATTAAAAAAAAATTCATTATTATTTGCAGTTTTTTTAAACTATATATGAATATGAAAAGTTAGAAAAATATGCGATGTTTTGTGTAACTGCATATCTTATCTTTACAGCCATTTTGTAGGTGTTTAGACTACTATTTTGTGAGAACTGAGGTTAAATTCTAAAAATTTGAAAAATTATCTTTAAAATGATATATCACACAATGTATATATTGGAAGATGAAAAAATCATGTCTAGGTTGACATTTACATGGAATTACCCTTTATGAGATCAGTAACGTCAAAAGGGAAAGTTATCGTTTCCGGAAGGGCCCAAAAGTTGGAGGAAATGCACCCCTTTTGACCTGTAAGCGTGGGAGAAAGTGACCCCGAAAGAGTATCTCGTGGGACGGAAACGGGGAATGTCTTGAGAATTTTAACTCCACGAAAGAGAGTAAAGGAATGCTGGGGCGGAAGATAAGTTCTGACGAGCCCAACAATCTACCTCACCTCCGGGAGAAAACTGGAGAGCGGATAATTAAAAAAAAACTTAACACTTGAAGATGTACTCAGGGTACGAGAAAATGTAACAATCATACAAAAGTTTCAAGCTAAAAGGGGAAAAAAATGATGGATTATGTATATACATATATAATAAATTTTTTTCCCATAAATGTACTAAACATCAAATGAACATAAAATAATAACATAAAGAAAAATAATAAGGAATGGGGAAAAATCGTATCAGTATCAAGCAAAATTGAAAGAACATCATATAAGTTCATTTTGGCATTAATTAGTAAAACTTGTGTAAATATTTTCCATATACGTTAATGTGTATAACTTTCGAGAGTCATTGCATGAGTAAAGTTCAAAAAAAAAAAAAAATATTATGAGAACAGTGGGAATGTTTTAAAATTGCATTGTTCTACATTCTCCTTTTCTTGGTAACGCCAATCACGAGCACACAAAACGCGGATGAACACAAATCGCAGATTATGCACACACACCGTAGAGGGCAGTTTGTTTTGTTGTCCCCTGTTGCAGGGCCACACGCGATTGGATTAGTGTAGACGAAAACTCGCAGTGTAAGAAAATGCACCGGAGCACCGTTCAGGGAAGCACACAAATCTAGAGTTCTTTTGCGCAACGACAGGACACTTCTTCCCTTTTCGGATGAAGGTAGTCCCAAGTGAAGGGGTAGGAGGAATCCTTGGAGTGATCGTCGTTTTGCGGAGACCTCCTCAAAATGTTCAGGCACTTAAACATAGGCGGCTGAGTAGTAGCCGCTTTCTTCTGGACGTGTAGTGTCCACGGAACGTCTTGCAGCAGTGAAAGACACCAGGAGGGGGCAACAGCGGCCGCACAGGAGCACCAGCGGCTGGACTGGAAACGAAAGATACCGCGTGGGAACATCAGCGATCGGGAAGGAACATTGGCGGCCGGGCGTATAGGAACCGCTTTCTTCTGGACGTGTCGGTGTCTGTAGCTCGTCTTCTCTCGAAAACTCCAAGTTCCCCTTTTTAGACGAGGGGAAAGGAGTCCCTCGGTTCAAAGTTCAACATCTGGAAATTTTAGTTCCAGGGAAAGTTCAGATTTTATGAGATGGGGACTGTCAGAAAGGAATTTTGTTGACCAAGGGGAGGAAGTTTTATGAGATCAGTAACGTCAAAAGGGAAAGTTATCGTTTCCGGAAAGGCCCAAAAGTTGGAGGAAATGCACCCCTTTTGACCTGTAAGCGTGGGAGAAAGTGACCCCGAAAGAGTATCTCGTGGGACGGAAACGGGGAATGTCTTGAGAATTTTAACTCCACGAAAGAGAGTAAAGGAATGTTGGGGCGGAAGATAAGTTCTGACGAGCCCAACACTATTTCAAAATGAAAGCATCGGAAATTTGCTCTGAAAATTATTGAACGTAAAGATTGGATAATGTATTTTGTATGACAACTTGCATTGAAAATATTATTTTTCATTTTTGGCAGTTATTTTGCATCTTCAAAGAAAGATAGAAATTTTCCGCCTTAAAAAACCATGGATCAAAGTAAAAAATGCAATATTTTTACAATGAAAGATTTTCTGTTTTATGATTAACAGTAATTTTCATCAAATGAACGTGTAAACAAACGAATAAATGACTTATACTACTTATTTTGTGATTCCACACCACAAATGTGTAAGATCCATAAGTTATGGTTCTGACTTAGGTAAAAAATGCATTTCTAATTTTTTTTTTTTTTTATAATTGAAGAACATTTAAATTGTAAACTTTTTGTTTAATTTTATTTCATGCTCACGAATTAAAAGATGTGCGATATAACTTTAATATAATGGATGGGCTAAAACTACTTGCTATGATCATTAATGATTTTAATGTTGCTCGTGCTTTAAAAGTGAACCAACTGGCCATTCTAGAAATGTCTTCTAAAATATCTAATGGTTACATTACTGTTTGTTAGAACAAAGAATTATTTTCATGAAGAAAAATGTTTTGTGATTCTTTAAACGATGCATAAGCCATGACAAGGCGTATCCAGGGGGCCCGAAACTCGAAATGTTTTTTAATGTAAAACAGAAAAAAAAAGTTTTCTTTTTTTTTTTGTTTAAATTTCAAATGGCAAAAAAAAAGGTATTTTTTTTCTTATTAACTATTAAACGAGTGAAAATTTGAAGAAATACACAAAAAAAAGGCCCTTCAAATTTTCATTAGCTGCATAACCTACTTGAAAACAAGACTCATTAGCACTTCCAGCTCTCTTTTCCAAATCAATTCAGGTTCAAGGCAAGCTACTTGTCAGTTTGATCGGCGCCCCCCCCCCCTCTCCCATAAAACTTATAAAACTTACACCACTCAGATTTTTACCCCCTTATCGGCGGGCCCCTAGTTTCCGACTAGGATGAGATTGCTTCTCACTGCCCTGATTCAATTAAGAGGGCACTTTGTTGGTCCCCATTTATAAGCATTTGTAACTCTCGAGGAATTTAAATAGCTAAACATGTCTTCAATCAACAAGACCACACAGAAACGGATACGTTCATAGACCCTCTGCTTTGCTGGACGCTCACCAATCTTAGACAAAAGTTACTTTAAAAAAATTCCATTTACAAATGCTTAAAAACCTTGAAAACTTTGTTAAATGTAGCTGTAAACCTTGAATTTTAAAGTTTCTAACACAAATGGGGGGGGGGGGAGGTGGGCATCAAGTTGCGCGAAACTCAGCTCCTTGATTAAAAAAATATTCTGCGTAATGCAAAAATCATATTCCAGCATTTTTTGTAGCATATTTTCAAAAATAATTTTTTGTGACTCACATGTTCCATTTCTGACTATTCATTAAATACCTAATTCAGTATTTTAGAAGTTACTTTGTAATTGATTCCTTTATTAATATGTTAAGCACGAGAAAAAATATTACCCTACCTGTATTCTTTTTCGTTTTCTTCAGTACTAGTGATTGAAAAAGAAATTCTCGTTATAAGTATTTTTAATATCTATTTTTAATCTTAAAAAGATGTGTCTTTCAAAGTTTTAATGATTTCGTAAGATTGTCCAATCAACTATTAAAACGTCAGAGACTGGAAAGTGCAAATGAAATGCTTTAAAGAATTTTAACTGTTCTAGAGTCTTTGAAAATCATTAAATACCTTTTTGAAACACCTTTAAATGTGCTTCAATCCTATTTCTTATCAAATTATTAAACTATGAATTAACTAAATGGCCAGAATGTTACTCTCTCGTTAATTATTTTTTAAATCTCTACACTATTTCTTTTAAAGAATTTTATGTGTTTTATACTATTGGTTATTTTATGTTACTAAGTGCTGTGTCTGTCGGTGAGTTGGGAAACTGATCAAAAACTACTACACCAGACCGCAACTTAACTTGGCACTGAACGTCACTACGGGAGGAGCCAATAAGAGCTCACAAGCAGTCAGCGATCTCCTCTAATTCGCCAAGTAGGCTGTGACGTTTTATCTAGCTCGTTTTTCATAGGCTAACATCACGCAAACGTCACGCTGACGTCACGATGTTTTTGTCAAGAAACGTTGCAATGTAGTTTTTGTAACTATAGTGAAAACCGATGTAAGCAAGTGATAATGTGTGTTAATCTTTTCTCCTCCCTAGTCCTTCCTCTCTGTCGCTTAATGTTAATCGTTTGTTAAACTGAACATTTTTTATGCTTTGATTAATCTGAATTTGCAAAAGAATGCAGAAAATTTATGAGATTGTTGTTTGCCTACTTTTTCAACATGTTTTTGAAGTCTCAATTGCCCCATATAAGGCCTAAAAATGCAGAATTTTAAAACTTTTTTTAAAAATTTACCCGGGGGAGAAACCCCCGGACCCCCTAAAATTACGGATATTCTACCCCACTTAAAAAAGTCCTCATTGCATATCTCTCTTTGATACCCCTACTCCTAATAAAGGTCAGTTCAAAAAAATAATAAGAATGAAGAAATGACTAAAAAAACACACACACACACATCAAACATCGGAAGGGGGGGGGGGCGCTAAAAATTAGACTCATAACACACACAAAAATGTATGTGTGTTTGGACAATGTGCGAAACTGGGCCCCTCCCAAAATTTTTTTCTGGATACGGCCTTGAGACATGAACTCAGATCTTTTACTTGCTAATAAATTTAATTTCCTTTTCCTGAAGATCCTGTCCTGAAGATTTCGTTGATGAAATTGTTAATGCGAAAATTTTATTATTAATTCTAGTATTTTTTTCAAAATCTTTTTGCTTTTTTTTTTTTTTTTTTTTTTTTTGCGTATGATTATCTTTTGAGATGAAAATCGTAGGTGAGCAATGATCCTGTACTAGATTAAAATATTGACCCAGATTTTCCAGCACTCTTCGTTGCCCAGTCTAAATAATAAACAGCCTATGTACGTTTAAATAAAGGGGCGGCAAATTGACGAACCGCCCCGGGCGGCAGAAGCTGTAGCTACGCCACTGTCTCACCCCCCCCCCCCCCCCCGAAGCTAAGCAACATTTAATTTCCGCGTTGTTTCCTCATGGGAGGAAGTAATGACCCCTCTAGGCTACGCCAGTACTCGAAGATACTCCTTTCACTTATATGTCTAATAGTTACTCTTGCTTTTATTTTGGCAACGCACCGATTCCGGAACGATCGTTAAGGGGCATCCCCCCTCCACCCTTGCGCAGAAATCTACAAAACCCGGATAATAAACTGATTTTCAAACTACTCACAAAATCTGAAATCTAATGTCGAGGAGTTTAATAGATTCAACTACGTAATTGTGTCATTTATTTGTATTTTAACTAATGATGTCCCGGATATCCCCATTCACAGATATCTGAGGAAAATAAAGATCTTTATCCGTATCTGTTTTACGTTTGGCGGATCTTAATAGGATCTTTCACAGATATCTGAGGAAAATAAAGATCTCTATCCGTATCTGTTTTACGTTTGGCGGATCTTAATAGGATCTTTTACAGACTTGAGTTTTATTACGTATTTGAAATTCTACACATAGGTAATAATAAATACCTTTAAATATCATTTAAATTAGTTTTTACAAATTATAAAATTATCAGGTAATATTTCAGCAATTAAATAGTCAATTTTTATTGATAGGGGAGTTGTATAATTCCTTAATTTGGCTTTTCCAGGCATTTTTAGGAAAAGGTCAGAAGAAACTCTTTGTTTACTGTTTGTGAAGATGTTTCCGGCTGTGTACTTTCTCCCGGTTAGGGGCGAGTCATAAAAAATACTTTGGCGCTGCGTGTATGCTGAAAAGGGATAAAAAAAATTGTTTCTAGCTATCCCAGTAGATGTTGCATGTTTGGACTAATACTTCTTCATCTACTGACCAGGCAGCATATAAGCTATTTATACCCCAGTAGAAACCAAGAGAACACTTCTAGCCTTCTGATTGGCCGTTAAGATATTGTCACCGTGTGATGTCACTCTACTAATATTCAAATCTTTAATCGTATATTTACTGCAAAAAATGAAATATAATGAGGAACGTGAAAAAAAACTACGAATTTACTATTTGAATTAAAAAATAATTTTGCACTGAGACTGAAACACATATTTGAAAATTGATTCTAATTTAGTTTTCAATGATTTTATTAAGTGCAGCTTTTCGTATTTTCTCCGAGATGGTGCCACCAGTTTTTTTGCTTCTTAAATAGTTTTTAAATTGAACATTATAATTTGTTTTGTAAAGAATTAATCTAGTTGGAAATATCAAAGATATTTTCATTATCTACATTCGTTATTCAGTTAGAGATCTTTCGTGTTCGATACTAATTCGTTTTCTGTTGAAGGTTGTAAAGCATGAAATGTACGATTAAAGACGTGAATATTAGTAGAGTGACATCACACGGTGACCATATCCCAACGGCCAATCGGGAAATCGGCTAGAGGTGTTCATTCGGTTCCTACTGGGGTAAACGTATCTTATATGCGACCAACATAGGAATATTAATTCACGATTTATTTCAACCTAAATGCAAGGCTGTCCTATTACTCCCGTTACCCTTTTCGTGCCGGCTTCCCATTCCTACCAACTGTCCCCTACTTTCCTTAGAAGCTCTTCTACGAATAATATATTATTGATGGTTTTTTTTGCTATAGATGGATTTTATAAAGAAGATGAGGCTCTACCCTTACGGCAATGGTCTCTGTCACAAGTTTTACACTTGGACCAGGATTAAATTGGGTTAAAAAGTTGAGTTCCTATCCGTATCTATGTTAACGGCTCTAGACACCAATGATCCCTATCCTCAGATCAATATTATTAACGATCCTTCACATCACTGATTGTAACAGGTATTCTTAATAAGCATTATGTTAGTTCAAAACATGTAGGCTATGTACGTACCTCAAACTGCACTTCAAGACCCGTTTTCTTTGACTCTGAGTCTAGTTGCCTAAGCTTATTGAAGTAGAGTACCATTTCGCTAGCAGGCTTTCGTGAAATATCCCCAAAGTGATAATCCACCAAAGCTCGATGAACAAATGTGTATTGTTCCTATTGTAAAAGAGAAAGCAGTCGTAGATAGTTAAGATTACAAAATAGAGCAAACTAAATTTATAGGATCGTAGCGTTGAAACAATTTGAATGATCATATTTACATTCTTTCAAAACTTTGACCTATATGTGTATGTATTTATATAAATATATTTACCACTGTCTCAATAAGGTTAATTCTCTGCTGCCTCATTTGATAGAGCAGTCCAAGGACATCAACTTTACTTTCAACTTTAGACATCTCCAGAGCTGAATCTAGAAGCATAACTGTTCCTGATCGGCCAACACCAGCACTAGTGCATTACAAATCAAAATGAAATTGAATTACAAAAACGAATGCTTAATAACAAAGGAAAATTGCTAACAGCATCTTAACTTTAATTATGATAGGTTAATGTTTGGAATAGCTGAAGGGTCTGGGATTTTTAACAGCTAATTCTGGATCACATGTTGAAATGCATGAGCTGAGGCATGGAAATTTCAACGAGAAGCTGAAATTTCCGTGCCTCACTCAGTCAGTAGAGAGATGTGTAAAATTTGTAACAGAGGCTGGCGAAAAAATTTAAGGGCATGAAAACTCAGATGGTGTTCTAGATGGCTAGAAGTAAACAAGATTCAGATATTTTTATTTTACTCCTTCTCCTGATATCATCAAAGGTAATTTGAACTTACATTTTAGAGCCTTAACCCATTAACGCCCAAATTAATTTTTTTTAAGGCAATAGAACAAAAATCATAAATCTGGCATATTTTACCCTAAATATGAATATTATAATCGAATTACCGCAAATTGGTTGTTAGTTTTTGTAAAAAATGACCCACTAAAAATAGATCGCTGGGCTTTGACGCAATATTTTTCTTAGCAAATAGCAAATTCAAATTAAAGGGAAAAATTGATAAAAAAACAACAGTATACCAATTTAATAGATATGTATAGATTTTGAAATACTTAAGAATATCTAAAAGACTTATAGAATAACAATAAAAGTACAATAATTTACAATAACATACTGAAGTAATAAAAAGTAATAGTTATTATTTCGTGTGAAATTTAGTAAAGCAGTTTTTGCAAAGAGTTACATTGCACTTTATACAAAGTGAGTGGTCTTGATTTGCAACCTTCGACTCCACAGTGTCTTTGATTATTTCTCCGGCCTATATTATGATCTATTCTGTCAAAACGAACATCATCACTACCCCTAACTTTTGAGGATGAGGGAAAGCTGTGAGGGCGTCCTTTTAATACTTTTCTTCCGATCCCTAATTTGAGATATTTTACTGCTACGGCTCTTCGAAAATCTTTCATCGTCATAGAATTACACCCATGAATATTTCTGTACAGAATATTTGCATTGACTAATGACATATCAATTATTCGTGTGAACAAACACCAATACCATTTTTTACCTCTAATTGCGATGCTATGCTTTTCTAGCAACCAATCATGATGGTCTACTCCTCCCATATGCTGGTTTTAAGTGTTTATTAAATTTGGTTGTGGAACTATTATTTTTTCCTTTTTCTCACGTGACCATCTTTGAACTTTTGATGTGCACTCAATATTATCAAAGTTCGTAGCAACAGCTACACTCTTGCTATCACACCATCTGACTATAGCAATTTCATTTTTTTCATCAAATCGGAAATCATATGTGCCACGTTGCAACTTATCTAACTCTTCTGAGGATTTTACGGGGCATTTCTCAGTTCTGTTATCTCGTATAGTCCCAGTAGCTCTGAAACCTTTTTCTTGCAAATTATGAAGTAAAACATGACTAGTGAAAAAGTTATCAAAAAAAAAATTATGTGGCTGGATGGATTTTCAACAATTGATAACATACTCATTACAACTCTTTCTCCCAGTGATCCTAAAGCACGATTATCGGTTTGATCTTTACCACAATACAATGAAAATTTGTAGCAGTATCCACTATCACCACAAATTGCCCATAATTTGTAACCAAAGCGTATTGGCTTAGCTCTTATGAACTGTTTCAAAGAATGATGCCCATAATACCTAACAATCATCTCATCTATTGATAAGCATTTATTGAAAATTCCCCACTGCTTAAAATTTTCATTAATAATTAAGGTAAGGTAGGAAGGTAAATTTGACTGTTCACACTCATCATCTTCTGATATTATTTCGATTTGCCCAGCAATATTTTTTATAATTGGAGTATCTAACTTCTCATCATCTATTTCCTCTTCATCCGTCAATTCATCAACATCGGGTGGTATGGCAATCATATCATTTTCAATTTCTTCAGAAAATAGATATTCAACTGCATCCTGAACGTTATTGAATATTCTCCGATTCATTTTATCAATCTGAAGGGGAAAAAACGAAATTACCGTTCTGCCTGAAATATGATGTAAAAGAACAGCCGAAAGCCCAGCGATCTATTTATAGTACATCAACATTTTGGCGCGAATTTGTGCTACTCAAATTCATTTTGAACAAACACCGAATTATACCCAAATACCTACATCTATAATGACACAAAAAAACCCAATAAAGATTTACTTACCTTTATCACTTAACTCTTATCTCGAAACACATGACTGAAGATCGAAGATCCGCATTTCAAAATTCTGAATCAAACTTACGACTGCCACTGACGCATACTAAGAGGGGGGGAAGCAAAACAATTAGGTGCCATTTGAACTATGGAACGGTTTTCTTGCCATCTGCTTATTTTCATTTTGTTGGAATGAATTGAAGGTCACTTAAAAGCGCATTATTGGAACTTTGTCTAGCAGTCTAAAAATATGCCGCTGGGCGCTAATGGGTTAATACGAAAATATTTCGAGGAGGGTCATCAAACCCTTTTCTCTAAAACTTCAATTTCGAAAAAAACTTCAGAGAGAACTGTCCCTCCTCCCTTTTTTTATCATCTAAGTATCATTTATCTTGAACAGACTTTTTTTTTTTGCCGTACCCCTTAAGGGTCTGAGGAATACAGTTTGGGAAGCCCCGTGTAAAAGTAACCTTAGTAGCCATGCTCAACACTTGTTCTCAAGTCAGTACAGATGATTTTCGACGGTAGCTGTGATTGGCACACGACGCCGAAGTGTCTGCGCCCTAACCGTCTAGGGACATTTCTGGGACCTTTGTCGGTGTTCGCTGCTGTTCACGGCAAAGCTTTGTGTTTGGGTTCGAGTACCGACCGCCTGTGGGATGAACAGACTGGGTGGAGCCTTCCCTAGCAGCATAATCTCATCGGCCGATGATCGGCCATTCAACGAAACCCGATGAAATTCTCATCGGCCGATGATCGGATTCAATGAGTTCTCCTCGGGAATTGCTCCAATATGTCTAATCGGCCAAACAGAATCCGAGCAGCAAAATCCGATGAGTTTTGCTCGAAATACGATGAGATTTGGAGAAATTTACGAGCAGTGCAGTCCCGTGCCTATGAATTTAGGATCAATTTTGGATGCTCGGCTTATTTTCATCGGAAGAATATCGCTTTCTGATGAAAAGTAGCTGATCGAAAACCGTGCTCGGGTACTGATCGGAACGATGTCATCGTGCGTTACGGGATTAGTTTACGAGGAGTTCGATGATCGGCTGAGCAAAATCCGATGAGTTGATGCTGCTTGGGTTGTGTCTAGCCAATCTACGGAAGTTTAATTTTTGACTTCACCGTCGCGACACTGGACGAACCAATAAAAACATTAAGTTTGCAGGATCACGCCCCTTGAAAAAATTCGAAAAGAGCGCTCCTCTCAATTTCGAGAAGACGAGTTCGAGACTCCGTCGAAAAGGTTGTGATATTTGCAAAGCTTGGTACTGGCGTACCGAGAGCGAACTAAAAATTAGGAACTTGATTCCAGAGGCGCTCAAGGACGTGCCGAATATTTTATGAACTAACGAAGTCCTCTGTTTGAGGCAGTATCCTCTAGCTCAGTGGTTCCCAAAGTGGTTCACAGGGACCCCTGGTAGTCCCCCGGAGTTAGCAAGTGGTTCACATAAATCAAAGAAAAAAATGGGGGGCTACAAGATGCAAATAAGGGTCCTGCTGTTGACTCATTAAATTCACTCCCTCCCACTTAAAACTGTCCTTCTTGTTTTCTTTCTACACCTATGCTATGTACATTAGCTTATTAAAGTTTTGTGCCATTATTATGAAAGTATGAATTATAAAATGTTACGTTTTCTCTTCAGTTATTTTCTTTAGATTTAAATTTTCATTTTTTACTCTGCATCAAAACTCAAACTGAAACTTTTGGAAAGTTGTCAGGCATGTAAGAAGTTTTTGATCGTTTAAAAAAAAATTAAAAATTAAACGAGATCTCATACTGTTAGGTAAATTTCTTATTCATCTCATTACATTTTGATATATTTCGCTTTCATCTGTTTGTTTTAGAACATCAATAATGGAACATTTAATTCCCGGTTTTTGAATGCCTGAGTTCTTCTGTGATTAGTTTTGGAACGACTCCTAGGAAGGGGGTCTACAGGAGACTGAAAAACTATACAAGGGGTCCACTGAGTGAAAAGGTTTGGGAACCCCTGCTATAGCTGAACTTTTTGTTATTGAACATTTACTTTTGTTATGAATGTATATATGCGTGTGTAATAGCTAATAAAGATTGGAATCAATAAATCCATTTAATTCACAAGAAGTTTACAGTTTGCTTTTCAAAGTACAAGCTGAAATTACCAACTCGCTACACCCCCTTTTACTGTAAATTCTTTATAACTGCATTTTACATACACATAATATGTCTTATTATTGTTTTTACCTACAATGAAGAACCCATGGTGTTGACTTTTGCTGTAATTTTTGAAACTCCTTCATATCCTCCAGCATATATATCAAAGCCATTGGATACTTAGGAACCCCATGATCGGGCCACAAAGTGTAGTGATACTGTCGGATGATGCGGTGACCGGATACTCCTACCTAAAAAAACATTGCAAACAGATATTACAGAACAGATATATAGATATTATAGAACAGATATATTTATAGAACAGACTTGAACTTACAGTTAGACCCAATTTAACCTGGCAATATTGAGGAAACTACGAAGATCCTAAATACCGCATTACAGCATGGTTAAGTTTTCTGCAACTACAATTTATTTCCTTTAACATCGGTAAGTTAGGTTAATTTTAGTATCATTTCCCTGGAAGATAAATGTAACCTAAAAACTTTTTCATTACAAACCATTTTTAAAAAATGCTTACGTGTTTCATTCGTGAAGTTCTTAATTTGGCTACTGTTTCGGAGCAATAATTGTGAATAAGACTAACTTTTAATTGACTCTGAGTTCAATTAGAGGCATTCGAATTGTAACCACTTTCTAGGAGGACTAAATGCATTTATATTCCAGACTACTCATTAGTAGTGTTTACTTAACAATTTACCTTCATAAATACTCCAAAGTGATTCCTGCACGGTGTGTACAGGTTAACTAAATTGACATTACTCATCGGTAGGACAGATTTTAATGAAACGTCACAGTTTATTTTTGTTCCGAAATAGTTCGATACTTGCTATAACGGTTATCGATATTTTTGAATAGGTACCTGGAGTAACGGTATCGAATGAAGAGATACTAGTTAATGATATAAATCTTAAAGATCAAAAACGTGTTTTATGGTAAAATATGTATGCGTTAAAAACATTTTTTTCAATTTAATTTCGGTTCAGAACATATCTTTTGTCAATAAAACTAAAATGAAATTTATTCAAGAAAATCGTGGAAGTACCTTTTGAATTTTACTCCACCATATTTCCAGAAATTATTTGCTGCGCTTAACATTAGGTGCTGTTCTAATTTGTATCCACTGTCTTATATCTATTTATTGCAAAAGTGTATATAGTAGCAGTCATCTACTATATAAACTTTTACTCTATTGTAAAAGCTGTTAGTCTTAGCGCTTTTTGATTCTATTTTTGCTCTCTGGAAAACCGTTTAAACTTTAATTCGAATTAGTTAATGCTAGATAAGTCTTTACAAGAGGAAAAAAACACTTTTTCTTCCTTCTCGCCTGATAAACAGTAACCATGTTCAATGTGTCACATATTTTTTTGGCCGTACTAAATTAATAATTGCATTCGTATACTTAACAAGCGCAATAAATAATTTAGGTTAATCTCTACTGATTTAGGTAAGTACTCCTTCAAATGCTACTAGTGCCTTCGTAACAGTTTTACAGAAAACTTATTCTTTTATCTCATTCTGTAAAAATTCAAAAAGATATTTTTTTTCGCTTGTAAATGATTGCTGTAAAAATACAGGGAGGACTTTCAATGTTTTTGTTGAGTTACACCAATGATCTTTCAAAAGATCTTCATCAAGCTTGTTAAATAAGTTTCTTAGAGAAATTTAAGTGTGTTTTTGTGCATTTCATACGCGTTATATTTCTTTTAGTTACCGTTGTAAAGATAACTTCAACGTAGATGAGTAGTTTATTGCTTCCAGTTCTATTTCAGTCCTAACGATGGCCTAAAGAGGTTCAAATTTCAGCATCTGGTTTCCGTACAATGAGCGGATTGGTACCTGCACCCAAACATCGTGGTGTATTGCACATCTTTGTTATGGTCAAATCCGGAAAACATGTTTTAGTGCTCTACATTATAAGGCTCAGAAATTTTGATATTAACAGTTCCAATACCTTTTAATGCAATTTTAATAACTATGTATGTTTTTTAATGTTTATAATTATAGAATGAAAAAATACATGCAAAGACTTATATTTCGAAGAAACAAAAACGCAATAAATTTAAATTTTTGTCACTAGCAGCTTTGATTAAAAGACAGTTAGTCGACGTTTGAAATACTAATTGCAGAAAATTACCTTTTGAAACTTGAATGTCCTCACAGTGTAGTCCAGAAAAACCATTTCGCCTTGATTTGTGATGACTAAGTCAGCTGTCTTTAAAATTTTATCAGGCCAGTATTTCTCGCACTTTTTCTGAAGAAACACATTAAAAAAATAATGTAACAGGATTTTTTATTTAAAAAATGTATCTTCAAATAAAGTTTTTAATATAAAAGTTTTCTAAGTACTTCCCGCTTATTTATGATCAAAAGAGTTGTTTCGTTCATAAAAATACATAATTGCCCTCCACAATTTTTTACGTTATCTATCTTTGGGCGTTATGTATCTTTGGGCAATAGTTTAACTTGAACTAATTACTTTCTTTTTTTTACTGCGTTTTCATTTTTGAGCGAGATTTTCACGTAGGAGCTGTCCATAAATGATGCCGAATTTTTTATCAACATTTTCCTACTTTCTTTTTTTTTTTCATTTCCTTTCCTTTTCTTCCACAATGTATATAGCCCACTCCTCCTCTTTTCACGCTTATTACATAAACACAGAGTTATCAAAAAATAAAAATCAAACAAAATGCCTGATGTCACAATTCTTGTTACCCCCATTCCTTCCGCTAGTCACTACTTACTCACAATTTCCTGAATCCAACCTTTCCCCCTAAAGAGTGGAATGATTTATGAACGACCCCTTTAAAGACAAAAAAATAACTAATAGAAGTACAAGAAATATAGATAGCATTTAAAAAGCCGCAATTTTGTTTGGATTTCTCATACATTATCTCATTTTTTTCGCGAACTTTTCGTTTTCTTTTTTACTTCCTTTTACGTAGTAAAGGAAGTATTGTGATCGCGAAAATAAAATCACTCAAATTTGAGTCTAAATTTTGATTTTGCTCACCCCTAATGAATGTTCAGTAGTTTTTCCGACCTGTCAGCACGTGCATATGTACCTACCAACATATAAGCAGCCGAAAAATCCTTTTCAACCACCCCCGAGTTAATTACAACGAGTTTTCTCGTGACGTCTGTGTGTATGTATGTGCGTATGTATGTCGCATAACTCAAAAACTATATGTCGTAGAAGCTTCTAGCTTGGTATGTAGGCTCTGAGGATGGTCTAGTTGTACACTTCCCCTTGTGGTTGCATTCGAATGTTCCCAAGGGGGTGTTTTACCCCTTTTTTGGGGTAAATCAGTGTTAATTTCAATGCAGACTCAAGTGATGTGAATTGACGCGACCACTTGGCGATATGTAGCCAAGCTTTTGGTCGCCGATTGTTTGCCGCCAACTTGGCGACATATCGCCAAGTTGGCGACAACTTTGGTGAAAAAATTTTGAATTTGGGTTCAACTTGGCGCTATTGGGGATATTTTGCGAAAAATTCACTAAATGATATTAAAATCAGCAATATTTAGAAAATTAACCATTGTAAAATATTTTTTGCATTGTTTCATGGCAGATTAGGAGAGTAAATAATGAATTGTTACCTTGCTCATTCCAAGCACGTTTTTTAACACTTAAGGCAACTTCTAAGAAATTTTCACGTAAAAGGAAGTAGTGTGGGGTCCATACCAGATTTTTTTTTTTTTTTTTTTTTCAAATTTAAACTAGCCTTACACGAAGTCATTATAGGTACTAAAGTAAATTAACTATTTTAAAAACACTGCTTAATAATAAGAAAAGCTCAAATTATTTTTAATTCGTGTCATAATAAATAGAAAATAATTAAACATCCATTTCCAGTTTGTGAAATTTTCGGATTTCAGTAAAAGAAACACGCAAAGTATTTCCAGTTCCTGGAAGAAAAAAAAAATATCAAGGAACCTTTTCAACTATTAAACTTTCCATTGCGTTAACTGCTTCCTCTTCCTAGTTTTATAACACGTACTTATGACAGTTCGGTTGACCAATGACACG
The DNA here is from genome assembly GCA_038373865.1 of Uloborus plumipes. Taxonomy (NCBI): domain Eukaryota; kingdom Metazoa; phylum Arthropoda; class Arachnida; order Araneae; family Uloboridae; genus Uloborus; species Uloborus plumipes. The sequence goes on along the minus strand of JAXGGA010000833.1, from coordinate 64,355 downwards.
CGCTTGCACGCATGAATACGAACTGACGCATTTAATTGTATTTTATCGTAGTTCTGAAGTGGAGAACTGTTAAGAGAGATCCGGACGCAGCAAGAAAGGATAGTCGTTACCGTCTACTGAAGTTAACAACTGCAAGAATGTGAAGTACAACAACTTATTGACAAGTGCATTCACATTACTAAAAGTAACTTGAATGAGTGCACGATGCATTCATCCGCAGCAGTCACTCGTTAGCTGAAGTATTTAAAAATCACACGCTATTTTATTTTTTTTTTAATCAAAAGGAAAAAAAATCCTGACTTTATTTCATTCATCATTTAGTTACTATTTTTATACGTACTTTTACCTAACACAGGAAACAGTCTTCAATGACGAAAAATTCTACCCAATTAAAATGTGCTGCAGATATAGTATCGTTTTAGGCTGTCACACTTTCAATTTTTCCTCACGCAAAACTGAAAACTGAAGTAAGTGTCGGTTTAAAATAGGAAATTAATCATCCCATTACATCTACTTCGAATCAAAGTCTGTTCATATGGTCCTTTAATTTGAGTTAAGTTTATTCATTTGGGTACATATTTGTGTGTTACGGCTACTTAACCATGATGGGCATGTAAACTTTGGCCTTGCTTTAACCGGTTAAAGTGGGGATTAGCAAGGCTTTAAAGCTAAACCCGAACAGTTCCGAATGCTTCCCTCGTTAATCGGTTAAAAACTATGTAACTAATGCTAGTTCGTGAAAACCCGATTTCAATGTTAAAGCTAGGTTTACCCATACTTCTTCAATCGGCTGGGACTAGAATTAGCAAGGCTGTACGGCAAAAACCCGAAGAGTTCCTAATGCTTCTCTTTTAACCAGCTTCGACTGGGGCTAACCAATCTCAGTTGATTAAAGATGGCTTTAGTGACGCGATTAAAGCTAGATTTGCCCATTAACCTTATTTTTATCGTAACATATGTATGGAAATATAAACAAGACTGAAAGTATTCGACAAAATATATTTCTTACCGAACAAAAAATAAATAAGTAAATATAATAATGAACATGTTTTTTCAAACCATGATGAATAACAGTTGCAGGACATTCACCTTTCCACTTTCTATTATGTTTGCTGTCATGGCGATGACATTGACATCCTCTTGCCATATCATCCTCCAGAAGTCACTTATTGTCTTTCCTAGGGGACCTGAAGAAGACTTCGGGTTAATGTTTAAATGTAGAAAGGGTTTATTACTTTTGAATGATTCACATTCCTTGAAACAATTTAATGAAAAAACACGAAAAAAGCGTATTCATTTAATCCTAGAGTAAAAATTGCCAAGACATCATTCGGAAGTCCAGTTTAATTTTCTATTTCTTAGCTTTAATATAATATTTGGAAACTCGCAATTGTAGAAATTATACATTTAAGCTCTACTTTCATCGATCTTACGCGAATCTAAATAGGACGTTATTAAAGTCGTCTTTATTTTAAACTGCCATGATTTAAGGCCTGATTCTGTAGTTCATCAGATCCCTTTGCGAAACTGTTTTTTTTTTCTTTTTTTTTTTTGCCGAGTTGCAACAAATTGCATTCAATTCGAGAACATATTGCCTTTTATAAGTGACTGCTGGTCTAACAACCTTTTCTGAGCTTTCATGTACCTACTGTAAAAATTAAAACGAAATCGGTCCGGTAGTTTCTGAGTTTACCCCGGACCCACATATTTTGGAGTGTGTGTCTTATATATATATATGTGAAGATTGATTCAGAGTGTCGGAAATTAAAATCGGCAAAGTCAAAGAACTGCGCAAAATGCCAAACATTTTAGCTAAAATTGAAATTAATTCATCTAGCAAAAATGGTATTGTTGAAGAACAAATTTTAGTAAACACTTGATATAAGTCATAAAGACACTAAAAGTATGTCAGCTTTACCAAAATTAAAGTGGGCAATAACAATAAAAAATTATGTTATTCATCGCTCTTTGATCGGCATCGAAAAATTACTCTCTTAAAGTCTGGGGAGAAACAGTTAGGGTTTTTTTGCTCTGAAAAGCTTTAATGAAATATATTTATCACACGCACATGCCCAGTTCACTTCATGCGCATTTTTCGAAACATAAGCAAATCACAATGCCAGCATAAAACCTTAAAAGTAATTTCATGTATCGATACATATTTTGATGCATTCATCCAAGTCGCTCTATTCAAGAAAATGTCTTTTCCTTGAAAAGTAAAGGCGAATTTAATCTCGATTTTACTAAAAGCACAAATGAAATGAAAAACACAACATATTTTGTGAATAAAAGAAAATTTATTAGCGAACTGCTTTGTCCTTTAATGTTGAAAAAAAAATGTCTACTTATGAATTAATCACGTCTCTTTTAAAATTGTAGTTAACAGTAAAATTCATCCATAACTAAAATCTAAAGCTTTAAATGTTTGACAGGCATTTCTCTGCTCTTATCTGCTAAAATTTTCAAACAAAAAATACCCTTTATACAACAAGAAATAATTTATTACTTTTCAAATAAAAAATACGTTTACTATCAAACTTTTTTGGAAAAAAAAAAAAGAAAAAAAACCGTCCTTAGTTTCGCTTGACGATCCTACGAGAGAATCTGACAATGAATACTGATTTATTTAATTGATGCGTCATCTTAGAACTGTTGCTTTTATGACCTCATTTTTCGGACATTTCTTGCATGATTTTCCTGTTACGTGAATGAGTTATGCACAGATGCTAAAACTTCGTCCTCCGCCGTCTTTCTCTCAGTTCATTATTCAAATATTCACTCTTGATACATAATAAATAAAAAATTAGCCCACGAAAAAAGTTTGACAGTTCCTTTTTGGGTCTCAACTTTCCCAAATAAATAAATTGGATGCCAATTTCTTTCACCTGTAGAAAAAAAAGGAATGCAGATCTTGCCTTACGTAACTTCAATTATTCTTATTAGGAAATACATCTGATGTGATAGACTATATGTAGATTAAATTTTTTGCATTGAATAACGAAGAAATGATGTTGAATAAATCGTTTTGAATGATTAAGAAGAGTATTAAATACGTAGAAAAAAGGAAAATAATTAAATGTTAATTTAACTCATTAATGCCTGACTTTTTTTTTTCTCCAAAGATATCTTGTACACTGATTACAAACTGTTTAATGGATAGGAAAAATAATTAAAAAAAATTATGTAAAAAATAATTTTTTTATTAAGGGAAGAAAAATCGTCCCTTAAAAGTTACGATAGACCCCAGAGGGTACGTACTTCTTTTGCTAAATTTTTTTCTGCCTACGATATAATATTTAAAAAGACATTTTATAAGAAGAAATAAAATCAGCAATTAAACTGGGAAGCTGGGAATTAACTTTGAAAACTTAGCTTTTTTTCTTGAGATTGTAAACGATGTAATTTTTGATAAAGATCATATTAAACTGCTACTGAACACACTTTACAATGGTTCTGTGCTGCAATTTGTTAATAACCAATTAAAACAATACCAAGGTACTAATTTAACACTATTATTTGGTTGAAATGTTCATTTTGGGGAATTTCAGACCCTTTTTTGAACCGTCCCTAAAAAGGGACGCTAGGCATTAATGGATTAAAAAATTAAAAAATACGCTTTTAGAGTTAATCAAACCATATAGCTTTAAACCATGTCGTAACCTTATAAAACATCAACTTGCAATACAGTTTAGTCTTTAGTATTAATAATAGCATTAAATAACATCAATATGTAATAATATAGTTTAGCCTTTAGTATTAACAATATAGTATTAAATATATTTCTTTTATATTTGTAAAGAACGTGAATTTTATCTTTTATTCAGAGTTACGTACATACATACTGACAAGCAAACCCACATATGAATCTAACAAAAGCGTATTAATAATAATAACAATAATAATAACAATGTGACAACATAAATATTGAAAAAAAAATTAAGTACCATTAGAGTAGATGAAACATACCTTGTGTACAAATGTATTTGAATCCTTTTCTGTAACTCTGAAATTTTTGAAAAATAAAACATGACTATTATAAAATACATTTTCAGTACGTAACACTAAATGGTATATATAACATTTCAGATAGTACATTGCTTAAAAATGACCTCAAAATGCATCCGCTTGAAAAAATTTTTCATCGCAAAACTTCTTTGTAATTTTTTCCTTAAAACCATACTTAAAAAAAATAACAGTCTTTAAAAAAAGAGCATACAGAAGGAGAAAAATGGCGTGTAATAAGCATAGTTGATAAAATGATCTTTTTTATATCTACAGAAACTATTTCGTTTATCAGTTTTGGATTTGATAATCAATTTCAGTCCTTTTTTTCTCTACTCTTTAGTTGAAAACAAGTCTTTTTTTTCTAAAAATCAATTTATAATCTGCCTGAGAAAGAGGGTATTCCTTCCTATTTGATTTTTTCGGTGCCAAATGAGAGCAAGACAAGTGTTTTGGTTTTCTAATTCCTAAGAACTATTTCTATTATTAGAAATTAAAATTAAATTGCTTTAACGTGAAGCAATGCATCAAATATACTATGTTATACATAACTCATTGATAAACTTGACCTTCACTCGACAAAAAAATTCCCGCTTTAGTTTGCAACTAGCACATCTCATTACGTTATACATAACTTGTCTCGTCTGTACTTTTTATCCGCATATGTGATAAATAATGGATGAAAATGAAACAGTTAAAGGACTTTTTACTCAAGCTCTTACCTGTACATAATTAGCATTGATATACGTCGAGTTTGGATCGTTTTTGTAACTATGTAGAATAACCCTGCAGTCATCGTCTAGAAAAAACAATTTATGAAATCATTCTCAAGTTTTACCCATTATTAAAGCACGCTACTTTAAAATAAAATCATATTAACTCACGAAATTGAATGAAAAACTAAAAAAAAGAATCTAAAACCAAAATGAATTAAATGTAACAGAGAGAAAATGGTTATTCTAAATAATTGAACATTTCTAACTGCATTTGTAAATTATTTCTTAAGTTTCTGATATTTATTAATCGGAAATTATTGGATCAGATTCTACACATATAATTCCGACCTCGTATTACTGAAATAATTATTTAATCTTGCCATGTGAGGAAAAATATAAAAAACACTTTTTTAAGATTTTTCAGAAAAACCGTATCCCTAAAGAATAGCTATCATCTTCGGTTTCATTATAGTATGAGACAAGTGCATACTTTTTTGAGAAAAAAATGATAACAATAAAACATTCGGTAAGCATTCAAATTTTAGACAGTAAATTTCCTTTTTTTTTTAAATAATATTTCTCATATCGTAAATTTATTTCTCATCTGCGATTCCAAGCTCCCTGTATACATATTCCCAATGAAAATACTGTTATATAAACTCCAAGAAAATCATTGTGAAAGAAGGATCTTCCAATATCAGAAAGAAAAAAGAAGCATCAAAACTACTCAGTTACAACCAAAAGTTAGGTAGCAAAATAAGTACACAAAAACAAACATACAAACTTTACATCCACAGCAAGACATGTAAGAAAAATGGATGGCTTTAAGTTATTGTTTTCTGAATAAATCGTTATAAGTAAATAATTTCAAAAATGCACTCACAAGGCAAAAGATCTTGATATCTATTTTTGTTTTTATTTTCACTCAATTTTCCGACACTGCAAGATTTTTGCTCTCCTGTACGTAACATCTGAAATAAAACAATATTAAAATGAACGAAAAGTGAGTGGACTTTTAAATATTGTTATAAGTACGGACTGTAATAATTATATCAAACAAATTGTGATCAGAAAAAGCATATTTTTGAGATAAAGAACTGAAGCTCCTAGATTTAAATTTTATTTTTTTAGTCTCAAAACGTCTGGGCTTGACCTATCAATATTTTATTAAATTTTTTAATACCATGGCAGATTTAAATGCAAATTACTAGTTATCAAAACCATTAATACCAAATGAAACATAAACAATTGCATTTCATCTAAAGTTTGAAATTAAAACAGAAAAGACGTGTTTCGGTACGTTTCAATCTAAAAAGATGCGAGTCTACAATATAAAAACATCCCCCCGACCAAACTTTTCTCAGATATCTTCACCTCAAAAGCTTAACTTTTTTACATTGAAAAAAAAGTTCATTATAACCCTGAAACACGATCCTGAAATGTTTTGAAAGTGCCCGCTTCTGCAACGCTGCTTATTTTACATTTACTTGCAAGGATAAATGCATTTATTTATTTACTTGCATTATTCCTACTTTTTAAAGACAGCTTTTTAATGGTTATAAGCAGGGCTTATCTTGATGGGGAGCTCAGTGGAGCTTAGCTCCTGCAATTCTTCTGAGGTTTATGTGAATTTTTAGGCATTGCACGAAATTTAGACTACTCATTCATGAAAATTAATTCCAAAGACCGTGGCGCTCATCCACTTTTTTTTTTTGAATTTGTCCTGGTTACAAATTAGTTTTAAGTTCTAAAAAACTTACGAACTAGAACAACAGAAAACTTCGAATTTGATCAATATAATTCTTTGTCTCTTAAAACTTGTGTCACATAACTAGCTGCACATCCCACATCTTTTATAACTTTCAATAGTTTCTTCTGAATAAATTTTACACATCATACAATGTGACGAGTAGGGATGCACCGATTAATCGGCAGTACCGATTAATTGGCCATAATCGGCCACTTTGCCGATTATTAATACGGCAAAATCGGGCCGATTAATCGGCTGAAAAATATTTTTCAGATATTATTCTTTAAAGTATACTTTCACTAGGAAACTGTGATGAATAATTTTTTTAACAGTAATAATAATCCTCACAGTTGATAGAAAGTTTTTTTTTAATAAATTCTCCTACTTTGAATAAATATACATAGACAATGATGCAACATTTTTCATGTGGCGATAGTTTTCTCCTTAGTACAGTGCTTTCTGATAACCTCTAATTTTCAAAGAATAAAAGTATTGAATTAAATTGCTACTAATTACTAAAATGTATGCATTAAAAGTACTCCTAAATTGGAGTGTTCACCACGCACTACCCCTCCCCTCCTTTTTTAATAAATTTTTATTTCCAATTAACATAACTAACAATGTGTTAATATTATGGACACTAATATGAAAATTGGTTCTAAGAAATTTGATAAAATATTGAAATTATTTTGTGAAAACTAGGAAAATGGAAAAAAAAATCTTCTCCCAGAAATAAATAACTTAATATTTCTAAACTTGGAATTGTATAAGAGATAAAAAACAGTGATGGTAAAATTGGAAATAGAAAAACAATTATCCTTATCATTAATCGGCTCAGCCGATTAATCGGTAATCGGCCAATTTGCTTATCGGTGCATCCCTAGTGACGAGCAAAAAAATTTCCAATTTGAGGGTTCTTTTTTTTAATAAAAAGTAAAACTTGACCTCGTATTGTTCCTTGAAACCTCCCGATTCCACCATAGACTTCACATAATATTCCAGATCTTCAAGTTTCACAATATGCTGCCTCTCCGCACCCAGCGGTGCATCGTAGCTTTGAATTTCCAAAGTCGTTAACTTCACTTTGGAATGCCAGCCGTTCGAAGTATGACCTAAAAGACGAACAAATTACATTTAACGATTCACATGATAAATATATTTACGTTGTAGCTGCATATTTTGGGAATTATTCGTTCACGCTTTGAAAATGCAAGTGAAAAAGCAATTGTAACAGAAAAAGAAAGAAAGAAAAACAAAGCATTGGAAGAAGCATGCTAATTGGTGAAATATTTAAGTCTTTTAGATTTTTAAGCAATAAGAATTCGTGTCGAAGAAATAAACATAAGCCATTTGGAAAAAAAAGAGTACCGTAAAATGGGGTGAATCGGAACACTTTTCAGCTTTGATTGCAACAAAAGCAGTTAAAAGATTTTTTTTAATTTGATTTTCTGGGTAAAAACTTCGGTCTTGCTTTACTTTTGATATTCCGAGCAAAGACAAAAGATTTTGAGCAGTTATTATTAAAATACATAGGAAATTATGGGTGTTCCGAATCACCCCGCTGATAGGGGTCAATCGGAACACATGTTAAAATTTTTTATTTTTTTCCATTCAACCTGTAATAGGTCTCACAAACATGAGTAATGTTGATGGGGGAGAATAAGAACAGATAATTACTGTCAAATAAAAGTATAATTTCAATACCAGTAAACGTTTATAATTTGTCAAAAATCAAAATAATTTTGAACTTATGAAAAATTAAAATTAATTTTAAGAAATGCTTTTTAACTGAAATACAAAGCTTTAACATAAACTGAAGTCACTCATATCGTCCACAAGTATGTACTTGTCCTTAAAACTAGCAATTGTGACTTGGCTTAAGTTTTTTCATAGCATCTTCTGGGATGAACTCTGCCTTTTCTTTAGTTTCTTGAAACCTCTGTGTTTTGGAGATTGTCCTGAAAGATTTTAACGCTTATTCATGACAGTCTGTGTACTGGTCTTTTGCTATATAAAGTCTATATGACTTTTCCCCGCGTATTTTAAGTAAAAAGTCTCCTGGAGAAAAAATCTTTTGCAATCTGCAACTTTTTGTCATTCTAAGATCTAGTTGCTCACGAGAAGGGATAAACAGTAATAAATCCTTGTCCTTGTCTTGATTAGAAGAATTGGGGTCAAAATCTTGATTTTTCAAACAGTTTCCCTCAAATAAGTTTGAATTGGAACAACAGAACAAGGTGTTCCGATTCACCCCGCAATTTTTTTTCCTATGGCATTTTTCAGAATTCTTCCTTTTTATGACACAATTTATAAAAAATGTAAATTCTAATGTGGTATTCTGTTGTTCAGATACATGCATAATTGAAGCATACCACTCTTAGGTTTAAAATATAAGAAGGTTTGCTCTTGCATATGAAGTTTTGCAGTCTATGAAAATGTGATGTTTTCTAGCATTCCACATGCAGACCTCCTTAGAAGCCAGTAGCGTTTCCAGATTGACAAAAGTAATTTTTTCCTACTTCCTATGATCTTGCCTTTCTAAAAAAAAATTAATGGCGAAAAATACCCAATAGTATATTTATGAAGAATTTCTTTGTACGGTCGGGAAGTTTTGTTCCGATTGACCCCGCTGTTCCTATACACCCCATTTTACGGTAATCAATATGTGACTTTTAAAAATTGACCCAGCAATGAGTTGGCTAAATTGCTATTCGATTTGTAAGATTTTTTGAAATGAAATCGTGAATCTATAGCTTATTTCTCCTTTTGGGGCTCATTTTACATTAGAACTAGCAGGTGAATTACTTTTTTTTTCAGGACGGCACGGAACAAAAAAATAATGTAAGAAAAATTTGTTACTGTTATATTTTCTTTCGTTATTCTGTTAATATGTCGCTTCTGTACACATATCTAAAATCAACACAACATTTTTCTAACGATGTAAGACATTTTCCCCGCTTCATTTCCAAATTAAGTGAGATTCTGAAATTCTTCTGCTCAGTTAGTGTGATAATTTTCACTTTTAATATCATCTGGGAAAAACACGACGAAAGTTTCAAATAAAAAGAACTGAAAAATAGAATAATTTACAAGTACTGTTAATAAATCAGTAATTTTTCTGTTCAGTGAAAGATTTATCTCATCGCATGGTTAATTACACGAATCGATGAAAAAGCGTAGTTTAATCGATTGCTGGAAAAGCCTTACCATTTGCGAGATTTTTCTTCGTATTGTTATTCATCTCGGTACCCATGGTGACTTGCAACCTAGAAAAGAACAATTTATTATTCTTCCCAAACTTAAAGCAGAGACTGTTTGCAAATTGAGCAGCTGTAATTTATATTTTATTTTAGCTTACCTGAGCAAATATGATCTTTTTGAAGATCTTTTGGAATATACATTATACATATAAATTTAAAAACCACAAACATAACTCAAATAGTGTTTTAGATAAAATATACTATACAATTTTTGCAAAAAGCGGAATCTACTCCCAAACCTACATGAAAGATAGAATGATTACAATGAAGATAGAAACCTTAATAAAGTTTTTATTTTTACCTTTATCCTGTACGGCTATTTATATTTAATATTACAACAACACCCTGAATATTATAAAGAGTCAGCCTTTCAGATTAAGAAAAAAATAAAGTTTTTATTTTTTACCTTTATCCTGTACGGCTATTTATATTTAATATTACAGCAACACCCTGAATATTATAAAGAGTCAGCCTTTCAGATTAAGAAAAAAAAAAAAAGCAAAAACAGGCAAGCTGTGTGAAAAACGAAAATTCAACCTTTGTGCCCTATTTTTAAATTTTGAATTTCAAGGACTTATTTTTCTTCTAAGAGGTAAGGGCAAAAATTTTTTAAGAGATGCTGGGTTTCTTTACATAATTTCATTACATAATTCAGATGCTTTGAGAAGCAGAACAATTTTTTGTTCGTATTTCAGATAAATATATTTATTATTCAGTTAAAAAATTGAAATGTTTGCAATACTAAGTTTTCAGTATAATTATTTGCTCTGCTTTTTTCTCCTGAACTCCAACGAACTGAAAATCGTACCAGGTAACGATTGATTCGTAATATTTCAGGTTTTATTAGTCTTAATTTACATAAGGTTTGATAAAGGAATTCTGAAGAAAGTGAGGAAAATCTCCAAATTTTTGCTCAAATTTAAAGCGATTTGTCCTAAATGATTAAATATGAAATCCATTGTTACAGAACGTGATTAATATGAAACAGTTATTACAATGATCATGAAAATTTTGAATGAAGGCTTAACTGAAGCAAACATGAAACTCATTAGCGGGCCACGTATTTAATAAGTCGTGAAATTTTATGAACTGCGAGAATCTAGTGTTGTTTTGAAATATAAATTAGTTGAAAAGTCGTGCCTTTAATTAAACTAGTACATAAATAAATACCAGAGAATAACAAGGATTATTTTTTAGTGTCAATCGTTTAAAATTTTAGACGCGTTGATACTTTCTTTCTTTTTTTTTCTTACATAGTTTATTTTACGAAGCATTTACTTAAGAAAATTAGGTGAAGTTTTGCAATGGAAACATTACCTACATTTACACTAAAAAGAATAAAATAAAATATTTTTGAAAAAAAAATTGAACCGACTTCGGAACTTCACTCAGCAAATGCTCTAAAAAGTAAAAAATAATTTTATTCTTTGAACACCATCGATACTACATTTAAACATAAGTTTTGAAGTCGGCGCAAAAACTATAGGTAAAATGATGTTTACTATATTTTGCCAACATTTTCAGAGAAATCATTGAAAATTCAGAGCTGAATATTTGCACCATTACATAAATATGTATTTTTCAATGAATGCAAATGCGAATAAAGAACCTGGATTTATTTAAATTTATATTTATAGTTTCGAATGATTCTATTTAGCTTTTTTGTGCCGACTTCATAACTTATGTTTAAATGTAGTATCGATGGTGTTCAAAGAATAAAATTATTTTTTACTTTTTAGAGCATTTGCTAAGTGAAGTTCCGAAGTCGGTTCATTTTTTTTTTTTCAAAAATATTTTATTTGTTAGTAAGTTTATTTACAGCAATTGTTGCGTAAATACAAAGTTAAAAAAAAGAAATCAGCTAAATTTTGAAAGTTATTAAACATTTCACCCCAACTACTTTCAAATTTAGAGATTTACGCTTCGTTTTAATTAAAAACATGAGTTTCATTAAAACAAATACATGAAAAAATGTCCTGTAAGTATCCACATACCATTAAAATACTTAATGTTAAATGTTAACAACTACTTTTGAGGTGACTGTGTAAAAGATACGTAAAAAAAGTTTGTTGCTATGCGGATTACTAGAGATGGAGCGAAGCTTCGACCATTTCACCGAGGCTTCGGCCTGGTCGTTCTTCAAGCTATACACATACACAAGTACAAAATATGTATATGTAATTGGACCAATTAAAAAAAAGAAATTATTTTTAATTAAAATGATTGTGTATTGAACAGTTGGAACCAAAAACTTCAATATTTATCAGTATATTCTATTTGGATGGTGTTATGCAAAAAGGAGTTAACCCACAAAACATAAAAAAATGAGTTATCCAACTGTGATGGTAAAATATGTTGCTTTCTACATTAAGCAAAAATATTTAAGCTCTATCAGCATTTCATGGTAACATATCATTGGTATATTGATATAGAGCTCCATGCTTTTTGCCAGAGTTTGTTGACTTTAAAGCCCACTATCTCAAAATCAGGTTTTTGTGGGTTAACTCCTTTTTGCATAACACCATCCATTTTATTTGAAAGTTCTTATGGAATAAAAAGGTTATTTAAATGACATGTAGTTAATAATTACATGAACAACTTCAATTACTTTAAAATAAAGCTAGTAAAATGTGAATTTCTCTAAACAATTCTAGTGTCGACACTTCTGAAACAAAAAAGAGTAAATGTCAATTTTTAACAATTACAGGGACAGGAATTTTTTAAAGTCATATTTAATCTTATCTAATCTAATACTTTTAAACGGGCAATTCTTGTATATATATATATTTATTTTTCGGATCTCGAAAACGGATCTAACGATTTCGATAAAATTTGGTATTTAGATAGAGTTTTGGTTTCTGAGTTCATCTACGTCGGCGTTTTTTCTGTAAAAACGCGAGTTTTCACAAAAAACCCTTTTTTTTTGTGCCTTCACTGAAAGTTTGAGAAGCTTTTATTTCGCCATTTTCTTTATGATTACTTTCATTGTTACTGTTTCCGTGGCGACCACGTTTTGTTATAACAATTGGATTTCATATTTAATCACATCAGCGCGAGTTTAAATTTTATGGTATTTGGCAACGTTAAATTGTTATTGTTTTTGAAATGTTAAAGCAAGGCTTCACTAGATATAGTCTCTTATACAGGCTGTTTCACTTATTCAAAAGTTTCATTATAACAATAGATTTCATATTTAATCACATAAACGTAAATTTAAATTTTTATGGTATTTGGCAAACGAGTTGTGGCAACACGTGATAATTAGATAATTATTATTGTTTTTGAAATTTAAAAGAGATCAATCAAAATAAAGTTAGAATTGGGTGTGGGCCGCGGTAGTCCGATCGGTAAGTCGTCGGACTCGTAACCGGAGGGTCCCGGGCCGATCATATAGAGGGAGCCGAGCCGATCAAAGATCCACCGTCTTCATTAATGGTGGTTAGGGGACGTTAAAAATGTTCGTGGTCATAAAATCCTCCAAGTGAAACGATACCTCTGTGGGATGCTGGGCTAAGGGTTTGCTCGGCCCTTGGGCCTGGTTAAAAAATAAACGGAGCGCTCTTCGGGGCCCCATCCCGGTTAAACCACGAGTTGTGGTATGTACGGGGGGGGGGGGGGGAACCTTGGAGTGTGAAATGAAGTGAAAGTCAAAACCAACTGTAACCAAATGCGTACTGGAGAACAGGGACTCTGCATCCATTCTCATCAACCCCTCCCGCGCTTTCGGCGCCAAATGAAATGAAATTGGGTGTGATTTTACGGTGAGCATGGATTAAATAAGGTTGTGTTTTTTAAAACAAATTACGGCTGTTTTAAATGCGTAATTGCAACCAAAGGCAAAAAATGCTTTTCAAGTTTATCTAAATACGTACTTCGCATTTTAGAAAAAAACACGAGTTTACAAACCTCTTTTTTTTTAACCGAGTGGGCTCGGTCCCCAGGTACTAGGTATATAAAATTGCAGTTTTAGTTAAATTTACTAATAGCTTGATAGAATTTAAACCATTTTGTAGCAATTGATAAAAATTATAAATTTTCGTCTAGAATTATAAAGCATCCTAAGAATAAACAAAAATTAACTCAAAGCTGATTTTTTTTTTAATTATTTTTAAACAAGCAAAATTTGCGAAAAGTGCACATTCCTTGCCCATCCACTTAGATGAAAAATATTAAGTTTCAATTTCATTTGTTACGTAAAAGAGAGGATTAATTTAATTTAATTCTTTTTGAAATTTGCTGTTCCAAAATTAAACGAATAAAATATTTTATTAAAAGTATGAATACTGAATTATAAGTAAGACAGAATGCGTGTATATGATTCTAATCAATTAAACTTGACTTCAAAGTTGTTCAAGAATATTTAGATAATGGTAAGATATAATGCAAATAACAGCTAATTTCTAGTAATTTAATATTGGATGATATCAGTTGGCTCTATTATAAACATCAACTGAGCTGTAGAAGAACATGCTTTTTTCATTCCAAATTTTGCTTCACAATACTCTTTTCCATAAAAAAAATAAAAATGTCTCCTTTTCTTTTACAACCAATACGAAACAAATGTAAATACTTTATTCAGTGAGGTTACTTAAAAAATGTGACATGAAGCTAAAACTGTTGAGTAACACTAAGAATATTGAAACATGTGGAGTATAATATCATATTGTATGTATTTATTATGCGTTCAGTGCTAAAATTTCAATATGTGCAACAGTCGACAACTGCGGTATTCGGCGCTTCGGCCAAAACGTGCTTCGTGCCATCTCTACTCATTACATATCACATTTTGCGTAATCACTTTTTGTTGCACAAAAAACATCTAATGTGATGCGATGTAAATGTGAACTGAAAACTGCATTCGGTGTAAAACAAGTGTATGCTTTTTTTTTTTTTTTTGAGAATCTATGACTTACATTTTTGTTTATTCTTATTTGTTATTCCATTAGTTTTTTGTTAGTCGAATATCGTAGAAACTGAAAACTTCTTTTAGTCTATGAATAAGTCATTACGATTGTCATTTTTATGACTTTATTTTTAACCGAAAGCAATGAAAATGTAATTCGTAATATTGTTTAAGGTCATCATTGAAAAGTGATGAAACGAAGCATTCTATCTGACAAAAAATTGAAATTTAGAAAATTGGTTTCTGAGGTTTTTACTTGACCCCTATTCCCGCTTTTCTGATTTTCTTTCTATACATTGATAAACATTTGTTGTCGTAAGTTTTGATTTTTTTTTTTGTCTGTGTGTGTGTGTTTCAGATGCAAAAATAAAATCTCACCCCATTTTTTCTAACTCAAATCTGGAAGGAAGTTGTTCAACTTGAAAAAATGAAGAACTCATGCTAATAGCAGACACATAAATGTTCATTACGGTTAGCATAAATTGTGAAATATACGCAGATGAAGCTGTCACGGGCCAGTTGGCGAACTATAACTTCAAAAGTAAATAAAACTTTCTTTTCCCAAGAAAATTATATAAAGTTTTTCCTCCCGCTCTTCCTCCTCCTCCTCCTCCAAAAAAAAAAAAAAAGAAAGAAAGAAAGAAAGAAAGGGGAAAAATTAAAAGGAAAATAAGTGAATCGAAGTAAAAAACAACAATTATTTGAATTGAACGCTCTCTTTCTGTAAAAAAGAGCCATCATTCTTTTTTGCAGCTATTTTTCTTATCTAATAAACCGTAACGTTTTACTCCGATAAACAAACAGTAATGCTGTTCATCTTTTCCAGTTAAAATAAGAAACGATATAATATCTGTAAATTTTACTGCATCTCTATGTCATCGAAAGCAACAATATGCAGAAATATGTGCAAGAAAAATAATTATATCTCGATGATATTTCGATTCTTAAAATTTTGGCCCTCACTGTGTAGGGTAGATCTAAAAATGAGGTTTTCGCCGAAGCTTCGGCCACTGCACAGATTAAAGTTTCACCCCATTGAATGCATAATAAATACATACAATATGACACTATACTCCATATGTTTTAATATTCTAAGTGTTGCATAATATTTGTAGCTTACTTTTCAAATTAAAGTCACTAAAGTATTTATTTTGGTTTTGTACTGTGTAGTACAAGTAAAGCAGACATTTATATTTTTTTTAATTGTAAATAAGAAAAATGTGAAGCATTATTTGGAAAATGAAAAGCATGTTCCACAGTTAAGTTGATGTCGATAATGAAACCAACTGAAATACTTAATATAAAATCACAGAATAACTTATCTAGAAAACAGCTACTACTTACATTCTATCTTAATACTGTAATAGATATCTAAACATTCTTAATTTAATAATTTTGAAGAAATTTTTCATTTGTTAGTCATGTTCATGAATTTTTTCTTACATAACTAATCATTCAGTACTAATATTTTAAGTAAATATTTTATTCCTTTAATTTTGGAACTCTTTATTTGTCAATAAAATTAAAAAAAAGCTTTTTCTTTAAAGTAACAAATAATCTATAATGATTACTCCTTTTAATTTTGGACAACTGTTCGCTACTTTCAGAGTTTTTCTTTAGTTTTATGTCAATAGATGCAATAACACAAATGAAATTTAAGAGAGGCAATTAAAATTAGAAAAACTGGATCAAAGGTATCTCCTAAATGACTCTATTTTCAAGACGCAATTTTCTTACCATAAAAATTGTTTTAGCGTAAGTCATCTTGTTACGCATTCGTCTTACACATAACGATGGCAGAAATTGCTCTCTTTTCAAAATAATACGCATTGACCTTCATGTTTCGCAAGAGGATGGAAAAATCTTGTTTAAAACAGAAAAAAACAAGATACGCTGTTAACTTGAAACATGGAATTAGCAACGCCCTTAATGGAAATGAAGATAGTTTCTTACGCGGAGATAATGATATTAATGGAAAAGCAGAGAAAAGGAGAAAAGAGAAGAGTCATGTGACAGTAACACAGTTTTATGAGTTTCTCAATAGGGTCAAATACATTTTTCAATGATGTATTAAAAATGACTCTTTGAGTTCACGTTTCTTAAATAATAATTCCAATTTCAAGGTTTTTTCAGAAAATTGTGTCTTAAATTTCTTGCAAGTGTCTGCTTAAAAATGTATTTTGGAGTATGGTTAAGATTAAAGAAAATTTGTAGATCTTTTTCATGTTGTGACGTGAAACTCTCCTGTTTCAGCTTTTAAAATGTTGAGATGAACTGAACATTGCCCTCTACATTTTAAAATGCATTGCATTTCTGCTTTAAAAGTTTTCCTAAATCCTGAAGAGAGTTTTTTCACTTCTTTCCCGTAATACACAGGTTCCTAACAGGTGGTTTATGAACCCTCAGGGACTCGTAAGAGGTACAAAAGGGGCTCGCAAAAAGAATACGTTTATGGCGTAATTTCAACATGTTTTTTTTTTTTTTTGAGATGAAGTTTCAAGTTAAAGCATTTTTTCTACATCATTTAACTTGTTTAAAAAAACACACACAAAGTTAATCTGAGACAATTTTTCTAAAAGGTATTTTGAAAGATTATCCTAAAGTGACTTATGAATCAGTGATACAAATAAATGCATCTTTGTGTCCGAAAAATAAATTAAAAATTTTATTACCTCTTTGGATAACGTTTCTGTTTCTATGGGAAAAAGGATTTTCAACACATAGAGAAAAATGCAGATGTAACTTAAATGCTGAGACTAATGTAGAGCTGAAACTGTTAGATATTTGAGCTAAACGTCGAACTTCTTTGTCCCATAACTATACCATTGAGTTCTTTTTTTTTTTGAAGTTTACTAAACCCCAAAGAATTATCACTAGATTTGTTCGGTTGAATTCGTTATCATTTTGACAATGTTTTTGTAACAATGTTTGTACTACCATATTTTGCAATTACTATTTTTGTTTTGTATGAACTATTGTTTCTTAACTTAAAAAACGTTTCTCCCAAATTTTACTGAGTGTGGGCGGAGGGAGGCGTTACTTATTACTTAGTGCACAAGAGGTTCGCCAACTTCGTTCAGATTGGACTGAAATTTATGAATTCAAATTATTTTAGTTAGATTCATTTCAAGATTACGATCATTTTTATCCAAGTTTTACTAGTTTAAGAACTGTATATCCTAAAATTTAGTAAATAAATTCTGAAAAAAAGTCCATCTTCCGATAATTCATTTAAGTATTATTATTGTTTTTATTTTAGGCAGCTCATTTTTTATGCGCGGAAAAAAAAATATTTATTGTAACTTCAAAACAGGTGCGAGCATTTTTCAAAAATGTGTGACACTTAGCAACGTATAACAAAGAAGGTGATCGGACACATAAGGGCAATTCCATTGTTACAGACGTAACAATCGCAGACTTTGAACACAAATAATTCTGGTTTGGGCTGATGAAACTCTTCAATTTTTTTTCCTGCGGTGTAACTTGATGATGTTTATGCTACATTAAATTTGCGTGCAGATTGCTTAATTACAAAAAAATACAGAAATTAAAAACTGCCTGTTACAGACGTAATTCACAAAACAGCAAAAACTCGACTATGTCATACAACTTACAATATTCCTCTGAATTATACGGAAATTTTGAACTTTTTTTTTTAAATACGTGTTCTAGAGACTTCAAGCTTTCTAAAACCATAAAGATTGTGTGGATTTTGACTGCCGAATTTGTGAAAAAAATTCATAAACTTGTTACGGACGAAACAAAGTGGTGTTACAGACGTAACATATCTGATTTAAAAGTAGAAAACAGTATTTTAAAGCAGGAATAAACAAAGATTTTTGTGCTAAAACAATACAGTAGCATTAATTAACACATTATTTGAATATTTTAAGTTATACTGCAACAGTTTTAGAAAATTTGGGTAAGTCTGGGGGAGTTAAGAGCATATGCCGATATGTCAATATGTAACAATAAATTAATGCATCTTAAGACAATTATTTCCAAGAAAGATTGACACAAGAAAAGTTTAGAAGGGCCTTCACACAAATTTATTTATTTGTATTCTTAAAATTAATGCAAAATGGGGCTGCTTCATAAAAAAATCGGGAAAAGTAAATTACTTCCTGGAATCAGTGGTTGGTCTTAGGAGAACTTAAAAATTTGAAAATGTTGGATAATATAGCAGAATACTAGTACCAAACTAAAATTTAACCTTCTTGGTGACAGTTGGTCAATTTTGATAATTTTTTTGAATGAAAAAATGTGTCCTATTTCGTCTGACGTTCTCGAAATTCGAACGGCATTTTCGTATTCTGTTCTGTCGGCTTTTGGCAAATTCGCGATGTTAGCCCACCGTTCTTCCAATTTTGGCGTCAGCTTTAAGACATTTTCCTGGGGCATATACATAATTTTAACTTTTTCTGCAATGGAATTTGCACACTGAAAAAAGGAAAGAGCGTCGTTGACAAATGCTGTTCTAGATCTTTTACTCTCTGCCAAACCTGGTGCTTGACCATACCCCCAACTCCATCCACAGCTCCCTTTCCATGTGACGTAGCGAAAAAATGCCAGTTGAGGTATAAATTATAATTAGTTATACCATATGTGTATTTTATTAATCTTAAGAAATAAATTTCAATTACATTCCGACATAATTAAAAATTTCAAAATCAGAATACCAGAAACTTTAGTACTCGTGCCTTATTATGCTATATACATGTATTTCTCATCCTGTGCTTTTTACCTATTTAATTGGAAATTTACTTTTGCTACGGACGTAATATAGAGCCATTTGTTATGTCCGAAATGTTACGTCTGTAACAGCATTAATTTAAAAACTAAATCAGTTGCAATATTTTTAACTATGGTGGGCAATTACTCTAAGAATTTGCCAAAAGGACCATTAAGGGTTTTTTTTAATTTTGATTTTTTAGGACGTAATGACAACTTTTGCTTCTTTTTTGTTACAGATGTAACATCAAACTTCTTTTTTTCAAACTTCAATTACACCATTTAGATCAATTCAAAAGAAATTAATGAATGCATATTATTATAGTACCGTCTTAGTAGTTAAAATTGTGCTACAAGTAGTTATTTTTGTTTTTATTTTTCGATGAGAAATATGCATTTGAAAATGTGTCCTTTTTTCTGATTTTTACAAGTTCGTGAATATCGTACTTCCAACTAAGAAAACAAGTATTATTCTAACTCTCACCAAAAAACCAATGCAGGATTCTTAAAATGTACATCTTAAGCTTTAAAATGATGTATAACATAGCAACATAACTTCAATATGAATTTTTGACCAATTGGTTTTACTTTTCATGGAATGGCCCATAAGTAATATTTTTACAGTTTGTCATCACAAGTTTGTTTGTTTTCCGCATTTTAATAATTCAAATTATTGTTTAAAAAACTAAAAAATACGCTTCTAAACTATATTTCATGATACTCTAACTAATTTCCTTCTGATTTTCAAAACTATTGAATATCCGCTAAGTTTACATGAACTTATAATACATCAACATGTAATATAGTTTAGCCTTTAGTATTAGTAATAGTATTAAATATGTTACTTTTATATTTGCAAGTAACGTGAATTTTATCTTTTATTCAGAGTTACATACACACAAACAGATGAAACACTCATAATACATTAACATGTAATTTAGCCTTTAGTATTTATAATAGTATTAAATATGTTTCTTTTATATTTGTAAAGAACGTGACTTTTATCTTTTATTCAGAGTTTCATATATACATACATGCAAACAAACCCACATTTGAGACTAATAAAGTGTATTAAAAAGACTGTCCACAGCAAATGAATGATGATCGCATACAATAGTCCAAGATGACGTACTATATTTTAATAGATAGTTCAAATTCTTAATAAAAATGCATTATGGCGTAAGACACTTGCAATGAACTGGCTAACGGCAACTGAAGTCTTTCAAAATTTCAATTTCATAACTTTTTCATTCTCTCTAACTCCTTCGTAAGAGGAATTTCGCTGTTATATGCATGTTTGACAATAGTTCTTTGTCCTTGAAAAAACTGCGCTCCCTTCGTCTTCCTACAAAGACGACACATGACCTTAAAAAGCTTTCTCATTTTGAAACAGCCTTGAATCTCTGCGACTATCCTAGAAGCAGCGCCGCGCTGTGTTTCTTGATTTTTCTCTTGGATTAAGATAGTTTTTTTCTTTACTGTGTCATAAGGTTTGGAGGTTTTGTGAATTTTATTCTCTTTCTTTTTTATGCAGATTTTTTTATATTTTCCAATTTAATACATAAAAAAGAAATTTTAGCATTAATCCCCTATCCTCTCACACGTGTCCACAAATAGTGTGAAGTTGGAGACAGGAAGGGATTCGTAAAATCGGTTTAATTTGTGAAAAGAGGGAGGAAGAATAAAGTGTCACATCACATATTTTGGTAGAAATAACAAAAAATTCGTACAATATGTTTATTTTTTTTTTCTTAATGGGGCTGCGTTTAGCTTCTTGCCTTTTGCAGACCTCGTGCATTCCCCAAGACCGGCACCCATTCTTTCATGTGGCACCACTATCGGCGAGATGGCATTACCACGAGAATTTTGACGCCCAGTTTCCACACGAGATGGAGGCACCTGGGCTCTGTTTGATGCGAAACTGTACTAGGAATTTAATTTAGCCAAGAGTTACTGCATGCCAAATGAGTACTCGAGGGATCTTTTACATGCCGTATAATCATACGACATGAGCGCTGTCGATTTTCTGCATCATGAAAATCCACCGACTGGAGCCGGGTTCGAACCCACGTTTTTGGGCGTGAGAGGCCAGCGTCTTAACCACTATATATCTGTCGGCTACAATATGTTTATGTAATAAGTGTGACAAGTTGAGGAGCAAAGGTGATATACAGGGTGAGTTCGATCGAATCTGCAATACGAAAAGGGGTGATAGAAGAGCCCAAGTGGAGTATAGAACCACCCATTAGCGGTGTCAATTCGTAACCGTAACCGAGTTATGGTATATTTAAGAAAATTCGCAAAAAAAAAACAAAATTCTGACAAAAAGACCAATTTCTGAAGTTCCTGTTGGGTCTACGCCCAAAATAAGCACATATTTCGAAAGAGCAGAAAAAATCCTTTAAAATGACATCTTTTTCATCAAGATAGTCGCACTTTATAGCGAGTTACAAGCTTTCAAACACTGGAAACACTCAAAAATGAAATTTCATCAAACTTTTCCGTCAAAATTTTCAGAAACAACCGTATGAGCTACAACCGGTCAAATGCACCAAAAACTTTCCCACTTCACTAGCTTTCAGATGATACAACAGAAAATCATATTGGGCTTCAAGTTCAGCAGATATTCTGGCTTTTGTTTGAAACAGTATGAAAATCGTCCTTTGTCAGAATATGGAAACCAGCAAAGAGTCAGACTTTTATGTTCTAAATTTTCTATTTCATGTAAGTGTACTGGTTCATTTATTCGAGAAAAGGAAAATTTTATAACTAAATATTAAATTGTAACACTATATTAAATTAATAATCACAAGAAAAGATAACAACACGTAGAAACAAAGGCAGTATTACTTTAACGCGCTTTTCACAAAAAAAATTCAAAATTAAATGAGTTACACTAACATCTATGAGTACATTTACATGTAAGCAATCCTCAAAATTTCCCAGAGCTACTGGAATTATCATCCCCCACACCGGATAGATGCCCTTGGCCTTTTAAGAGCGAGAACTACCGTCGCTCTCTATGAAATTTCATTTCATAGAGTCCATTCATCCTGTCATTTGGGTCCTGTTCCTTGGCCACCTAGATCACCAGACCTGACGCCAGTGAATTTCTTTGTTTGGGGATTCTTGAAACAAGCAGTTTACTGCTCAGATGCAACCAGTTTGCAGGACTTGCGCATTTGGCTTGATGGAGCAGTAGCAAAAGTGAGAAATGAAATTTCATTGAGAGCGACGGTAGTTTTTGCTCTTAAAAGGCCAAGGGCATCTATCCGGTGTGGGGGATGATAATTTCAGTAGCTCTGGGAAATATTGAGGATTGTTTACATGTAAATGTACTCATAGATGTTAGTGTAACTCATTTAATTTTGAATTTTTCTTTGTGAAAAGCGCGTTAAAGTAATGCTTTCTTTGTTTCTACGTGTTGTTATCTTCTGTTGTGATTATTAACTTAATAAAGGGTTACAATTTAATATTTAGTTATAAAATTTTCCTTTTCTTGAATAAATAAACTAGTACACTTACATGAAATAGAAAATTTAGAACATAAAAGTCTGACTCTTTGCTGGTTTCCATATTCTGACAAAGGACGATTTTCATACTGTTTCAAACAAAAGCCAGAATATCTGCTGAACTTGAAGCCCAATATGATTTTCTGTTGTATCATCTGAAAGCTAGTGAAATAGGAAAGTTTTTGGTGCATATGACCGGTTGTAGCTCATACGGTTGTTTCTGAAATTTTTGACTGAAAAGTTTGATGAAATTTCATTTTTGAGTGTTTCCAGTGTTTGAAAGCTTGTAACTCGCTATAAAGTGCGACTATCTTGATGAAAAAGATGTCATTTTAAAGGATTTTTTCTGCTCTTTCGAAATATGTGCTTATTTTGTGCGTAGACCCAACAGGAACTTCAGAAATTGGTCTTTTTGTCAGAATTTTGTTTTTTTGCGAATTTTCCTTAAATATACCATAACTTGGTTACGGTTACGAATTGACACCGCTAATGGGTGGTTCTATACTCCACTTGGGCTCTTCTATCACCCCTTTTCGTATTGCAGATTCGATCGAACTCACCCTGTATAACACTTTTACAGGGGAGGGGGGGGAGTGAAATAAGTTTTAAAAAAAATTAACACTTATGGATAAACCCTATACTGATTTACCTCCACTATTTTATCTGTACACGCAAAAAATGATACTCATTGGTCCATTTAATTATTTCATTATATTTTTCAAAGAATAATCTATTTTCTAAAAACTGTACAGCAATGAATTTCAGATTAAGAAATCAGAAAAATTTAGCAACAAATAAAGTTAAATGAATCGACCAATTTTTCGTTTATAGGTATTTAGTTTTGACCGTCATCATTATAAATTATTTAACAGATTGTCAAATGACAATAAAACATGCATTCATAACCACATGGCAATTGAAGGAAAGAAACAGACCTAAAACTATATGAAGAACTGTACTATAAATTATTATATCTTTCCTCCCAGAAAATTATGTGACTGGCTTATACTAATTGCTTAGTCAGTAATTGATAAGGATACGATATCTATATATTTTCTTTTCTTTTTTCCATTTCTTTTTCCAACGATGCGTTTACCATCGATACATTAAGGTACATGTTTTTTCTACATTAATGCTTTTTTTCTAGTATTTATGTATTGGGATCAATAATGTAATAGGATTGATGTTTTTTAATATCGATGCTTTGCGTTCGATGTGTTTTCCAACATCAATGATTTGTATTTGAACAAAACAGTATGCCCATAAAAGTATATTTATGAACACATAGTAATGACAACAAAATTAACAACTGATTACGATGTTCATCCGCTTTGAAAGAGATTTTTAGAGCTAGATATCAATAGAAAAAAACTTCAGTGGAGAGAAATAAGCAAACTTCTTTTTTCTGCAGAATTTAAATGATATCAGAATCCAAAATATTACTCTTAATGTTTCTTCATACAAGTTGAAATTGAATGCTCAAATGATAACCATCGCTTTTATCATCACATTACCATCACATGAAAGTATTAGTGTTACTTATGATTAAATCGTTGTAGATGTTTACTTGATTCTTTCACGGAATTCAGTTTTAAATTAAAAGGATTATTGTCTATGTTTCTTAATATATGTCTAAGTGTTTATTTGTAATTGCTTGTATTAAAATATAGAAAAATGAACGATATTACTCGAACGTAAAAATCTATAACTGGTATTTGAATATTTTATACTTTAAATACGAATACCTTTGCTACTTTTTCCTTTATTCAACTTTATTTTATCAACCATAATTTGGTAGTAATATATATATCAGCATATTTTTCTACTAATTCTAAGCACTAAATATTGGAGATTATAATAATTATATTTTTATAATAATTATATTTCTAAGGACGCGTGTTTCAAAACATCAATATTTTTTATCATTGCATCAAAAGCATTGCTGCTCAATTGCAAATATCGATATTTTGAATCATCAGTATTTTGTAATCGATCTACTAACTTAAAGACGAAGTAAAAAATTCGTTAAAAGAGAAGAAAAATCGAAAATAACAAAATAGCATATTTCAAAATTCGATTCGGCGAATTTAGTTATTTTTTACAGTACTTGGAAAAATATAAAAAAATATTTAAGCAAAAACGCACATGTTTGTAAAAATATTGCTTACATTTGCGTTTGAGTAATAAGGAACCTGTTTTTTAATGGAGAAATAACTTTGAGCTTCAAAAAGTATGTATCATATACCACTAGTAGCAGCAAGAAAAGATTATGTTTACGAAATTGTGCTTTAACAATTTTCATAAAAAAAGTAAACATTTTTCTTTTTATTATTTCTTTATTGAGAGTATTGCCGATTTCATTAAAACTAAGCCATTAAGCATTTTTACTAACTTCAAAAACATTTTCCTTTTTTTAATCTTTCCCATTGGTATGCTTTTTGCTCCAATTTAGGGAAATACACTTTTTTTTTTTTTTTTTTTGAATTTAACTAAATACACGAATTTTCTTAATCGACCAACTGTACGTTGTTTCCCCCTCCCTCATTGATTTAGTTCATCGTCCGTGAGAAAGTAAATTAAGATGGGACTATTTTTAGAAACAATTCCACAAAACTTTCTAATTTGTGTATGAACATCGCCACATCGGCTAATTTTCCTCTGTTGGAAGTGTTTAGACTCTTGAATGCGATGCAAAAATCGGAATGATTTCGCGCTTCATTCGTCTTCTAGACATTAGCAATTTATACTTTTCAAATTGAAATTCTGGCGGTTTGTAACTTGGATAAAGATATGAAATTAGAATTTAGTTCTTAACAGGAACATACATACATACATACTATCCGTTTTTTTATATAGATGTATGTGCAATGGAACGTATGCATTATGTTTAAAAAGTAATAATGAAAACATATTAATATATACAAATAAATGAATATTAAACTCAAGTAAACACTCCGCTATCAAATCGGATTGTTTTCTAGCTCCCCCCCCCCTCCAAAACAAATCATTTTCTTTTGCAATAATTAAAATATGAAATAATCAAATTGAAATTAGTTCCTTGAAGACATGTTCTCTATCACTAAATTGAGATAACATATTTATTTCATTAATATTTGCAATATACTTCGATATTTTTAAAAAAATTATATTCGTAAACTAAATAAAGTAAGAAATCACTTCGATTTGCATTTTCCAACAAATTTCACGTTTTTACAGAAACTATAAAAACGTAATACAGCAATAAAATAGTTAAGACATTTTTTTAAAAAAGGTATTTTGTGTTATTAATGTCATTATCTAATTTACTAGTGGAATTATAGTAAAATTATAATTTACCAGTAATCATGAAATGCAATTTACGAGAAAATAAATATATAATAACAAAAAAATATATTAATAATAAACAAATAGAGAAAAATAATTGGGCTACATACCAAAATATTTTATTGATGAAGAAAATGAATTTGCAGCATAAGTTCGATGAGAGTTGCATGGAACATAAATCAGAAATTTTATTCAAAAATGAAGAAGTGTCATTCCAGCAAGGGATATTCTTCACATGTTCGCGTGAATCACTGCACCTGCGTATTCGAAGCGCACAGAACGGAAGTCATCCGAAACAATCGCGGAATAAAACAAATGATGAAACAATCAAAACACGTATCCAATAATGGAAAAATGCTGTCACACTGAACTTGAACAAAATAGGAACATGGATAGAACACAGGTTTCACACGGCGGCAACAGAAAAAACACTATAAACTCACATAAGTAAACCAGGTCAATGTGTGTTGGTGGGGATACGGTAAACAAGTATTGATGGAGATGAGTGTTTAGAATTTCAGTAACGTAGACGAGACACTATTTACTCTTTCTGGATCTGGTTTGTTGTGGGTTGGTTCGAAAAGGAGCTGCGCATGTGCAGTGGAGGATTGGACACGTGGTTTTTCCGACTCGGCTACGAAGTACCGGTGGAGAGAATGAGTTGATTTCCATGCAAGTCGGTAGAATCTGCTTCACTGACCACGGCTCGGGAGCGTATAAAAAAGTAACGATCGAGTGCACGCAAATGAGTAGTTACCACTTGCGGAACTGAAGGCGTTTCGTGCAGCTTTTAGTCTTCATTTCTTCGTTTAGTAGCGTTTGAAGAAAACGACACGCCCAGGAAGCTCCTTCACAAAGCCCGTCGTTTGGAATTTTTTCGGGGAAGGGGGCAAAGGTGCAAATTCAATGCAAATTTTATCAGAAAACAAGAACACAACTCCCACCTACATGCAGGGCATGATTAACACATTACTGAGCCCTAGGCTTTTTGGGGGCCCCTGTTCTCCGACTTTGCAATTTTAGGCAGTGGAACAATTTTAGCCATTGATTAGAAGCAATTTTAGCCATTTGGGGACCTTTAAAATGTGGGGGCTCTAGGCCACGGCCTAGTTGGACTATTCAGTAATCAGGCCCTGCTTACATGTAAAAACAATTATTTTTCAAATTCCGGGGGGTCAAGGGGGCGATTGATACCCCCTTGAACTCCCAAAATGATTATGTTTTACTAATAATATATTCAGGAATAGCTTTAGTATTTATTTCGTCTATATTCATTGGTGTCATTTAGAGAAAATGGCTCGCCCAGGAAGCTTCCCTACCGGGCCTGTTGTTTCGAATTTTTCTGTGGGCGGGGGGTGGGTGGCATGTTGCAGCGGCTTACGCAAACATAGCCTTTCAGGAGGAGACAGAGCCGAGACTCTTTGCAATGCGGGGAGGGAGAGCACCTCATAAAATGTAGCTAAGGAAAGTAAATGTTTCGAATTTGGGATATCAATGGTAATTTAATATGAAAAAAAATACATAACCAAAAAATTCATTATTAAATTTAAGTAAAAAAGTAAAGCGTTATGATGGAAACAGAAAATGATATAATAAAGTTTGAATTTTTTCTTCATTGCAGAAGGTGTTCATGAATCACATGCTTGCAATACTTTAGAAAATTTGTACCTTAATATATTCAATATTGCCGTTGGGTTCACTATTGTTCCTAATATTGGGTTTCAATGATGAATGAACAATTATTAATTAGTGTTTCTAAAACATATATTTTCAATAAAAATTAATAAAATTGAACTACATAAGATAAACGTGACACGCAGTAAAAAAGACAAGTCAAAATATTTAAAAAAAATAATGTTTCTTATTTCCTTTTAATTTTGTTTCATACTTAATTATTTGATCTGAAAACTTTTCCAATTTTGCGACTTTGAAAAGAAAGGAAGGAAAAAAAGATTACAACTCAAATTAAAAAAAATCGTTTCGAATTTCGGAGGAGGCTGCAGCCCTATCAGCCCACCCCTTGAGTACGCCACTGATATTGCATATTTAATGCAAGTTTTGTATTAAACAACAAGAACCATGTAAAATCATTCCATTTTCAAATTCAAGGATGGGGAAGGGTAACCCCTTCCCCCTCCCTCCCTCCCATACCCCTAAATGACGATCATGCTCTCTGCAAATAATACATTCATAGTACAAACCGAACATATACAAATGCTATCTTTTTTTGTACTCTTAGTTAGAAACATAAAAAAAAGATAATAAAGAAAGTTAAAGGTTACAAAATCTCGCATTTCATTGAATCCAACCTGAATTGTAATATTTTATATTTTATCAAAGTTTTAAATTTACTTTAAAAAAATTAAGCATGGTAGATTTTAATTTTCTCTTATTCATCAACACCAGGGGGAGGGGGAGACTTTTGCTTCAAAACTTAAGATTTTTTATTTCGCTAATTTGTCTGATTTTCAACATGTTATTTTACTTCTTTTTTGCGTCGTTTTTTTTATTATTTATTTAATTATTATTCTTCTAAAGGAAGGAGTACTTAGTTTTTCAAACAAGCAAATAACAAAAAATAACGATAACTTGTGAAAACCTAATGAAAAATATGAAACGTTAAAAATAATACAATGCAAATGTCACTGATATCAAAAAGTGCCTTAATGTTTTTTTCCCTTTGTGATCAGTATTTTCCCCTGTAAACAGCGTTTTGTTACGAAAGTAGTTACGTTGCAGCAAAGTTGCTACCAGACGTTTTCCGACACAAAACCAAGGCTTACGCTATCTAGTGAAGCCTTGGTAGAACTGGCAAAGTCCAAGATTTTCTTCCGCAGCACGGCTGCTCCAGTCCAATATTTACCGACACGAGCAAATTGAGAACAATATTTTCTAACATAGTGTAGCTGATCCAGTCTTATATTTTCCGACTCAGTACAGCTGATCGAGTTCAGTATTTTCTGATTCACTGCATCCATTGTTCTTCGATGCAGTACAACTAATAGAGTCCAAAACAGTACAGCTGATCTAGTCCAATATTTTCCGATAGTATAGATCTGATGACATGAATAGAATAAATAGCCCGGTAACGCTCACATGGTAAAAAAAATGTATTTGAAAACTTAGAAGACCACAGAAGACATGAAAAGCTAGTCATTTTCCAATTATTTAAATGCTTAAACACTAAACATCAATTGTACAACTGATTTAGTGCATTTGTAAAAACCTCAATGTATACATATTGTTGAGTTCTGGTTCAACTTCAGAGTGCAGCAGAGCGCTCTGTCATAAGGATAATAACTTGACCGTAGCTGAAATATTGTTTAAACGGATATTGGAATTTATTGATACAAAATTGTTGACTGCGCTATGGCCACGCTTAGAACACATAACTTTTTTATGTTTATTTAATAACCACAGTTGTAGCTTATTATGACAGACACATTTTTTCACTATTGCCAGTGGCGCCGGGTTTTGAAAATCAGAGAGGGTGCTCAAAGATTTAAGAAAAAAAAGGGTGTTCGAACATAGGCAATTTTTCAAAATAACTTTCAAGAAAATGTGTGTGTGTGTGTGTGTGTGTGTGTTTTCAAGGAAAATGCTTGACGGAAAATATGAACTCAGCCTTGTACTTTCACCGCAAAATAATTTCCCAAGCGATTTTACCAGAAAAGTCATAGAAACACAAACGTTTTTTCCCGTTGTTATGCTTTACTGACTATTTAAAATTGCATAAGCAAATAAAAAATTCAATCAAAAATAAATCTGTACTTAAATTTTTAAACTATGGGAGGAATTAAAAACTTTTGCTTATGAAATTATATGTTTTCTTTTTTTTTTTGGGGGGGGGGGTAAAAAAAAACTTACCTTAAAGGTCTTCAAACGTTTAAGGTATTTTCGAATATTTCAAAAATCTAATAAATCTTGTGATGCATGAAAAAATTTCAAATTAAACTAGTTATTCCTCTTATTCTGCACGAAATAATCGTAATGCGTCGGCGCATTAAGAACTTAATCAAATGTATCTTTTTTTTTTTATTTTTATTTTCTACTACAAGGTGCATAAGCGTGATTGATCCAAGATTCCTTTTTTTAGCCTACTTTCCCGTTAAAAATAAAAGAAAGACGAAAAAAGTATTAAAATTGGCTTAATGCATCTAAAAAATATCGCCAAGTCCAAAAAATATCGCCAAGTTAAAAAAAATATCGCCAAGTCCAAAAAATATCGCCAAGTTAAAAAAAAATAAAAAGGTAAAATGAATATCGAAAAATTAAAAATTTGAAAGTAGGGTATTGAGATGGGGAATTTGTGTGTCGGTCTATCGGTCTGTCGGTCTGTCGGTCGGTCTGTCTGTCTGTCCCCCCCTAATAACTTTTGAATGAATATTCCGATTTGGACAAACTTTTTTTTGTTGGAAAGATCTCGGCGAGTACAGCTCATTCCCATATTTGATTTTTCGATTTGAACAATTTTTAGTTCAACTTTGAGCCGTTCAAACAACCTGTCCCGCGATGCTAACTTTTTAGTTAACAGTCCGATTTGAACAAACTTTTTTTTGTTCGAAAGATCTTTTCAAGGATACTTCATTCCTGTATCTACATTTTCGATTTGAACAATTTTTCGTTCAACATTGAACCGTTCAAGCAACCTTTCCCCCCTAATAACTTTTGAATGAACATTCCGATTTGAACAAACTTTTTTTTTTGTTGGACAGATCTCGGCGATTACAACTCATTCCCATATTTGATTTTTTGATTTGAACAATTTTGGTTCAACATTGAACCGTTCAAGCAACCTTTCCCCCCTAATAACTTTTGAATGAACAGTCCGATTTCAACAAACTTTTTTTTGTTCGAAAGATCTTATCAAGGATACTTCATTCCCGTATTTACATTTAAGATTTGAACAATTTTTCGTTCAACATTGAACCGCTCAAGCAAGCTGTCACCCCTAATAATTTTTGAGTGAACAGTCCGATTTAAATAAACTTTTTTTTTGTTCGAAGGATCTCAGCAAGGATACTTCATTACAGTATTTAAATTTTCATTTTGAACATTTTTTCGTTCAACATTGAACCGTTCAAGCAACCTTTCCTCACCTAATAACTTCTGAGTGAACCATCCGAATGGAATAAACTTTTTTTTGTTTGAAAGATCTCGGAGAGGTTTATTCCCTTATTTCGCTTTTTGGTTTGAACCATTTTTCGTTCAATATTGAACCGTTCAGAAAAAAATTTAACATTAGCGCCTACGGGGAATTTAAGTTGAATGTTGATCCTGGAACTTAAAGTCGGATTTCCTTCAAACTAACTTTGTAAAAAAATGGTTTTGATAAATAATGTTTGTAAAGTACTTTTCTGAATAATCTTCTGTGAGGACTCTGATTCCGACTCCGACTCCACAAACATGGCGGAAATGCAGGCTCAGAAAAAAAATGACTGACTGTGCAGACGATTTTTTGTTTATTTATTCATTTGTGTTATTTTATTTATTACTATTATTTTTTTTGGCAGACGATTTTTTTTGTAACAAAAGTGTTTCATTCACGAGGGCATTTTATTCTTTATTTATATTTAACAACTGGCAACTGTTTAAAAGTGAAAATCGAGACATTT
This sequence comes from Uloborus plumipes, assembly GCA_038373865.1. Taxonomy (NCBI): domain Eukaryota; kingdom Metazoa; phylum Arthropoda; class Arachnida; order Araneae; family Uloboridae; genus Uloborus; species Uloborus plumipes. Next base: position 32,542 of record JAXGGA010000833.1, on the reverse strand, counting down.
TATCGACGGACGAGTTTTTTTTTCCTTTCTTTGATAAAATGTGTTTTGATGTACTATGTACTTTTATTTTATTATTTTTTTTTTTTGAAAACGATTGAGGAATTTTTCTACGGAAGAACTGTAACAGTTACATTCTTTAAAAGGTGCGACAAAACTTCATTTATTCATTTATTTACTTTTTATGTCTCTATTTCATCTGATGAGAGGGGTATATTTTGCTTTTAGAAATCAGCTTTAAGTGCTAAAAAGGTATGTTTGACATAATGTTTAGTCTCAGATGATCAAGAGAATAATGATCAGATGCTAGAATGCCGATGTCGATGTACGGGAAAGTAGGCTCGTTTAGTTCTTGACAGAACTTCGTGTTTAATTTTGATTATGCACCTTTCCCCTGCTCCATAGTTGTAAATGATATATCCTGCTCAGAAGTATCTTGATTGTGCAAGAGCAATGAATATTACACTGGTTAAATAATTCAGAAACCTTGCAAGCAAATAAGTAACATAGTGTGTGAGAATAAAAAAAATTGGGAAATTCCAGGATTGTTCTCTAAAATCGGTATTTTGAATAAATTAAATGAAGTGACCTTCAAATATTTTCATGTGTTCAGAAAAAAATTAATTAAATACAAAAATAGAAGAAAAAATGAGTAAAAAAACTTATATTTAATAAAAGAGTAAGTGAGAGTTTTTTGGCTTTAGTGCCATTACAACGAAAAAAAAAAAAGTTCAGGGAGGAAAAAATGCAAGAAGCTTTCTGTTGCTGCATATTTCTAGTCTGAAAGTCATCGTTATTTGGGAAATAGATTTTTCTTTTTATGGTTATTCCCCCTTTTCTTCTGCTTACTGGCTTTAGGAGTGTCCGGAACCCCCGTAATATATCGTCGCCACCATGCTAAACTTACGAGTGTGAAAATTGGCACTTTTCAAGAGAGCCAAAATACTGCATATAACTTTTTCCCACCTGACGTGTTTGGTTATTTTCAATTTTTAAACTTAGGTATCTTTAAGTGTAAAACTATCGTTCGAAGGTATCATTTTAATTTTAACTATTTGTAAAATTCGAACTTGAAAAACGCGATTTTTCACATTCGTTATTTTGCATGGTGCCGACGATATTGTGAGAGGTACTGGAGCACTTCAGTATCCCCGGAGTAGGCGCCCCTGGCTGTTGCAGCAAGCAGGTTTCTCATTTGCTGCTAATATTTGCAGCTTGTAATGGAGTAAATTAAAGAAAGCATAAGTCTTTACACGTTTTTCCCCTTTCGTGGCTGATGATGATGAAAGGTTTGAGTAGTGCTGAGACATCGATGTCGATGTTTTGGAAACATCGATGCTTTTGTTAAAACATCGATGTTTTACGGTCGCTGTTTTCCAAACATCGATGTTTTGAGTTCGACGTCGATGTTTTACATTTCAGCAAAAAAGGTGCATAAAAATGTGCGATAACTATATTTATTAAAACATTTAAATATATCGTCAAAAAGAAGTTTCAGAAGTAATCTCATTGGAAAAGTTTTCCGTGATTAGAATTTTCGATGTTTTGCGCTTAATATTTTTTAAGCATCGCTGATTTGTTCTCACTGCTTTTTTTCTCCTTTTTTTTTCTGTAGATGTTTTATATTTCAGCAACAAATATTCAACACAAAAAAGGAAACGCGCTAAGAAAAGAGATTTATCGTTAATCAGTAGTTGCAGTATCTATCTTATTGTAAAAAAAAAATCTTTAACTATCACCAAACATTTATCATCAATGCTTTTTAAACATCATTGTTTCAAGTTCGCTTTTTTTCTCTTCTATGAAAATATTTTACATTCGAGCAAGGGAAAAAGAAGTTACATCGTTAATCAGTAATTGCCATATCTGTCTGAATGGGAAATGTTTTTTATAATTGCCGTCGATGCCTTACAGTCGACATGTTTTTGGAAGACAAAGGAAACGCGCGATATTGAGAGATATAACGACTAGCGATGCAATGAGGGGATACTATACATTCGAATTTGCGCGTAGTACAGGGTGGTTATAAATTAACGTGAGGTGTTTGGCGCCCTCTGTCGCGCGAAGTACTGGGCGATATTTTGTCAAATTTCATGGGCGCACATATTAGATCATGGGATTTTAATTTCTGAAATAAAAAAAGTTAGTTTAAAAAATCGCCCCCAGGGGAAAATTTGAAGCTGTAGCAGTGTATTAGTCTGAATATCGCGATTTAAATTTGAAAAAATGCTATACAAAACAATTTCGCAAAGAAAAAAATATTGTTATTTGCAAAGGAGGTTTGATACGATCGCCGTAGAATTTCCGGTATGGCCCTCAAGGTCGCCCTATCTCAATCCATGAGATTTTTGGTTATTTGGATCGCTGAAAAGTGTTGACATGTTTCTGATTCTTCTAATGTTTCTGATATAGCAAGTTTAAAAGATATTGTAACTTTAAAAGTCAAAGAAATCAATTTTGATATGATACAAGCTGCCGCGGAAAATGTTGTGCATCGTATCCAGTTCTTGCAAGTTCACAATGGTGATCATATTGAACTGCATTTGTGATAAAAAAGCCATTTTTGCAAATAAAATGGATGCACATTTTGTTAGTAGCATTTAAATCTTCGACAATAGGAGAAATACACTTTCGTAGTGCCAAAATTTCCCCTGGTGGCCATTTTTTAAACTATTTTTTTATTTCAAAAATCGAGATCCCATGGTCTAATAGGTGTGCCCATGAAATTTGGCAATGTTTCCCCCAGTACTTCGTGCGCTAAAGGGCTCCAACACCTCACGTTAATTTGTAACAACCCGGTATATCAAAAAAAGAGATCGATGTTTTTTGGTCGATTCAAAGAATAAATATAAAAAAATAATCTCACATTGCATATACATTAAAAATAAATAAATAAATTTCCGTTATAAAATAAATGTACGCATATATACAGCATTGCAACATTTTTCATGCGTCAATACTTTTCTCCTTGGCGTAATGCTTTTAGGTAGCATCTAAGTTTCGCAAAGAGTGAGTTTTGAATTAAATGCCTTCTAATATAATCGGAAAATTAAGTTTAAACTAAAAACACTCCTAAATTAGATCTCCCGCTTTTTTTTTTTTTTTTTAATTTCATGTCGAGTTAACGTAATTACCAATGTGTTAAACATGTTATGTTTTAATATAATTTTACTAACAATAATATGAAACTTTATTCAAAAAATTGGATAAATTTCGAAACTATTTAGGCAAAACTAGGAAAATTTTAAAAAATAAATCTTCTCCAGATGATAAATTAGTAACTATTTTTAAAACCGGAATTGTAAAAGAAAGAGAGAGGAAAAAAAAAGAAAAATCAATGAATGTGAAATTGGTAGTATTAAAAATAATCATCTTGATCACTAATCGACCAGGCCAATTAACTGGCAGATTATCAACAGCCGTAATCGGTAATCGGCCAATTTGCTTATCGGTGCATCCGTAGTATAAACGGTGCTTCACTGTATGTTAGCAACAGCAACGAAAAGTATTGCCAGGGAGCACTTTGGGCTTCGCAGCACTTCAATAAAAATGACCTACAAATAACGCAATGAAAATTGGTGAACCATTAGATTTGATAACTATACGTCACGCTTCAATCTTGTCTACCAATGAGTGGATCTTATTTGCGTTCATAAATTACGCCCTCCGGGACGTGGAGAATAAAAAGAACAAAATGACTACTAACTAAAGAAGAAAAGTTTTTTTTTCCTCTGAAACAGGATATTTCTTTACGTCATATCCTGCAAAGCTTTTTATAGTGTTTTTCTTTTCTACTCCGTTAAGTTCTAAATAGAGAAAGCAACAGGCGGTTGTTTTGCGGGTGATCAACCTTGTTCTGACTACAATCGAAAAAAGAATTTTTCGCGAATTGTTTTTTCCGAAGCTTTGCTATTTTGTTTCGGAATTCAATTTTTTTTATCTCTCTCTTTCTCTTCTCATGATCAATAACAGTTTCTCAACTCAAATGCTGTCAGTCTGAGAAAAAAATCGTTCAAATTTTAATATGCTTTCTGAAATCATTTAAACTAGAGATGGCGCGAAGCACGGTTTGGCCGAAAGTGCCGAATACCGAAGCTTCGGTCAACGAATGACCAAAGCTTCGGCTGTTGCACATATTGAAGTTTTAGCATTGAACGTTTAAAATATGTACGCAATATGGTACTATACTCAATATGATTCAATATTCTGAGTGTTGCACATCAGTTTCAGCTTAAAATCTCATTTCTAAATTAATTTCACTTCTTCAAGTATTTATTTTTATTTTACACCAGGAAAGAAGACATTTATAATTTTTTTAATAAAATTAGTACCAGGACGTACTATTTGGAATGTTAAAAGCATGTTGATGCTTTTCATAAAAACAATATTAAATTACCTGAAATTAGTTGCTACTTGCATTATAGCTTAACTACACATATAAAATACATTTTTTATAACTCATCTAAATATTCTTAACTTAAAATTTTGAAGTAAAGTTTAATTTGTTTGAGTCATTTAGATGCATTCTTACTTATTATCATTTGGTATTTATGTTTTGAATAAAACATTTAATACAATTACTTTTGGAACTGTTGATTTCAAAAAGATTTTAATCAAAAGCAAGCTTTTCCTTTAAATAACAAATGAAATCGTAAGTTAATACCTTTCATCAAAATGTTTATAGAAGGAATGGGCACTCTCCTCATATTTTGCTTGTTAAAAATACAAATCAAAATTCACCTTCAATTTATTATTTTTAATTCTCAAGATGTTTTATAATCCTGGATTATTATTTACAATTTTTATCACTGTCAACAAAATGGGTAAAATTTTATCAACATATTAATGAATTTAACAAAAACTGAAAATTTTATACCTCTCACTCTATTAAATTAAATATTACTTTTTAAAAATTCCTGGTCATTTAGATGTTCGAAATTGTTTTTCTTATTTTTATTTATTTTTTCTAGAAATGTCAGCACTTGAAACGTTTAAAGAAAGCCACATTTTACTAGTTCATTTTCTTTAGTTGTTCGTGTAATTACTAACTACAGTGAACTCTCACTTATACGCCGCCTCATTTATGCGCCTTTTCACTTATACGACGATTTTAAATGATCCCAGCACAGTCCATACAGGGCCCGATTAACCTCTGACGTTAGGGGAAGCTCAGCCTCATTTCAGGGCCCTCTACTTTTGCCTAGGAATATTTTTCTAACAATTACCCTGCAAAATACAGATTAAAGTTGATTTTCCCTCCTCCTTATATCCCCTCCCTTTCCTTTCCAAACTCATAAAAATTTGTACATCAGCAAGTGAGGGCGGTTTGTTCAAGGACGTAGCCAAGGGGGTGGTCCAGTGGGTCCGGACCACCCCCTTCCCAGATTTAAGATTTTTTTTAACGTGTTATTAAGCAGCGAAGTTCACTTGCTGGTTTTTTTTTTTTTTTTTTTTTTTTTTTTTTTTTTTTTTTTTTTTTTTATCGTTCTACCAGACAGCGAAATTTACTTGCTATTTATGTGCCACGTATGTCGTCATTTTAACCTTATCCTAGGTTATTAGCAATATGCGACACAAGATTTGTGGACCGACAGTGTTTTCTCTTAATGTTTTCACGGTACTTTTTCCATCAATTATTGAAAGCCTAGAAAAAAATTGAAGAACTTCATAATTTTTTTTCCAGTACTGCAACTACGATGTTGGCTGCAATGAAAAAAAGATATATGTTTGGTTTCACACTTCCTTTGTCTCAATATCTTCAAAGCCCCGAACATGAACTTTCTTCCGATGTTGCCTTTTGCGATAATATTATCAAAACATTACAGGAGTTAAGAGGCACAGAAGAATTTTACCAATGTGTATTAATAAAAGCCAGATTTCAACTGATTAGTGATAAAATACCTTTATGATGTTCTAAATTTAAGCATCTTTTATTTATGCTTACATATTCAAGTGGAACAGTTTTAAATGTTTGTGTCAGAATGGTTTGCCCTACTACAAGTAATTTTGAAACATTTTACTTTGTTATATGTTATAAATATCGTTTCCAAACGAAAATTTGTCGATAAATTATTTCTTCAAATATGTATTTTTCCTTTTAAAAATGAAATTTAATCAAACAAACAACACCAAAAAAATGACTGTAATTATTATTTATAAAAAGCATCTAAACTATTAATTTTAACTAATATTAATCCTTGAACCGTTTTTTGCTAAATCACGCTAGGTTAGCACCATTGTAAAACATCAATCAGTGTTCTGGCCACATGCTGTATGACTTGACTCGAAAAGTTAGTCTTTAATACAAGTATCAAAGGAAGTTGGACACACAGCTTCTAATTATTATTGTTTTTCATTATTAAATACCAATTTTGTTCTCTCGGCAGAACTTATAGTCCAGTCAAATTAGACATTGAAATCGCAAATTACGATGTAGTTCTGAATTTTTAATATGTTGTTTGGGTCCCTTAGGGTAGTGTAACCCTAAGTTTGCACCTTTCTAAAACCTGTGCTCGCTGCGAAACTCACGAAAAACTGCGAAATTTTCGGTCATTTTTCAGTTTTTCTTTTATAAGTCCTAAACTATGCATTTTTTTGACTCTACATGTGATTGCCCATTTTAAAGAACACTAAAGTTTTAGAAATTTAAGCTCAAATCACGCTCTGTAGGTCCAATAGTTTAGGAGATTTCGAATATATATATATATATATATATTATTAAAAGTATTCGACTAATTAATATTATCCAGCTGGTCAATCAATCTTCTATCAAGTCTTGGACCTCCCCCTTCTCAAAGTTCTAGCTACGTGCCTGGTTTGTTGTTGAATCAGATTTATCACTTCCCAAAATTAACATAAAACTACTTTGTTACACAATTAAAATTTTATTAAACTAGCTCTCTTTAAGGCTGAATTTAAAAGCAGGAACTGGAACTTTTAAGCAGTTATTCAGTCATTTTTGGGCCCCCTGTAAATTCTAAGGGGAAGCTCAAGCTTCCCAAGCCTTTTGGGTAATCAGGCCCTGATTCCATAGCAAAATAATAATAGTATCGTTCGTTTATGCGTCGCTCTAAAGATAAATATTTTACTAATGCGCCGAATTTTCCCTAAAATGTATGAAAATTTATTTATTTTCTTTAAAAAAAAGCATTTTTATTTACTTTCCTCTTTATCTTTTGACTTTATTGCTCACGGAAGGCATTTTTCCGCATGAACTAGAGTTCGGCGAGGGATAATTATCTATTATGCATCGTTTTAAAGGGAACAGTTTGTAATTAGGTATGCTACAACTTTTGTTTTCTCTTTATCATTATAGTTACGTTACAGTAATTGCCAAACCGTAGTAATATATCCCTTTTCTATAGAAACATCCTTATTCACTCGCTCATTAGAACCTATGTTGAGTTTTAGTCCTTTAAATAGGCTTGTTCACTTATACGTCTCTCTCACTTATGCGCCTTTTTCTGTTGGTCCCTAAGGCAGGCGCATAAGTGAGAGTTCACTGTAAATGTAATTTAAGTTAGAACAAGAAGTTCTGTCAAGAACTAAACGAGCCTACTTTCCCGTACATCGACATCGGCATTGTAGCATCTGATCAATATTCTCTTGATTATCTGAAACTAAAAATTATGTCAAACATATCTTTATAGCACTTAAAGCTGATTTCTGAAAGCAAAATATACCCCTCTCATCAGATAAAATAGACACGTAAAAAGTAAATAAACGAGTCAATAAAGTTTTGTCGCACCTTTTAAAGAATGTAACTGTTATAGTTCTTCCGTAGAAAAATTCCACAATCGTTTTCAAAAGAAAAAAAATTAATAAATAAAATAAAAGTACAAAGAACTTCAAAACACATTTTATCAAAGAACAAAAAAAAAAAACTTGTTCGTTAATAAAATGTCTTGAATTTCATTTTTAATCCGTTGCCAGTTGTTAAATATAAATAAGGAATAAAATGCTCTCGTGAATGAAAAATTTTTGTTAACAAAAAAAATCGTCTGATAAAAAAAAAAATAATAATAATAAATTAAACAAACAAATAAATAAATAAACAAAAAATCGTCTGCCCAGTCAGTCATTTTTTCTGAGCCTGCATTTCCGCCATGTTTGCGGAGTCGGAGTCGGAATCAGAGTCCTCACAGAAGATTATTCAGAAAAGTACTTTACAATACATTATTTATTAAAACCATTTTCTTACAAAGTTAGTTTGAAGGAAATCCGCCTTGAAGTTCAGAATCAACATTCAATTTAAATTTCTCCGTAGGCGCTCATGTTAAAATTTTTTCTGAACGGTTCATCATTGAACGAAAAATGGTTCAAATTGAAAAGTGAAATATAGGAATGAGCCTTTCCGAGATCTTTCGAAAAAAAAAAAGTTTATTCAATTCGGACGGTTCACTTAAAAGTTATTATATGGGGAAAGGTTGTTCGAACGGTTCAATGTTGAACAAAAAAAATGTTCAAATTGAAAATTTAAATACGGTAATGAAGCATCCTTGCCGAGACCTTTTGAACAAAAAAAAGTTTGTTTAAATCGGACTGTTCATTCAAAAGTTATTAGGTGGAGAAAGGTTGCTTAAACGGTTCAATGTTGAACCTAAAGTGTTCAAATTGAAAATTTAAATACGGTAATAAAGTATCCTTGCCGAGATGCTTCAAACAAAAAAAAGTTCGTTTAAATCGGACTGTTCATTCAAAAGTTATTAGGGGTGACAGCTTGATTGAGCGGTTCAATGTTGAACGAAAAATTGTTCAAATCAGAAATGTAAATACGGGAATGAAGTACCCTTGAAAAGTTCTTTCCAAAAAAAAAAAAGTTTGTTCAAATCGGACTGTTCATTAAAAAGTTAGTATTGGGGGACCGGTTTTTTGAACGGCTCAAAGTTGAACCAAAAATTGTTCAAATCGAAAAATCAAATATGGGAATGAGCTGTACTCGCCGAGATCTTTCCAACAAAAAAAAGTTTGTCCAAATCGGAATGTTCATTCAAAAGTTATTAGGGGGGGACAGACAGACCGACCGACGCACAAATTCCCCATCTCAATACCCTACTTTCAAATTTTTAATTTTTCGATATTCATTTTACCTTTTTATTTTTTTAACTTGGCGATATTTTTTGGACTTGGCGATATTTTTTTAACTTGACGATATTTTTTAGACTTGGCGATATTTTTTAGATGCATTAAGCTACTTTTAATACTTTTTTCGTCTTTCTTTTATTTTTAACGGAAAAGTAGGCTAAAAAAAGTCTATATAGCAGCTCTAATATATAGTATCGACATAATCACCGACAATTTGGAGCTCGGAAAAAAATTGAAAATCGGGAAACGAAAGCACAACAAAAATACCGGGTTAAATGTATTTATGACTATGAAAATATCAAAAATATGGTAAAATACCGAATCACAATCCCCACGGGTCAGTGGGGATGGAGACTCTTCTTTGTAGAGTTGTTTCTTTTTTTCAGCCTGAATTGCGTAAAAGGAAAATTTTGTCTCTGCCCGAAAACAGCTCTACAGGAAAAGAAGCAGTCTCAATAAATGAATCCCGCTGTAAAATAAATTTCAATACTTTGAAATTCAGGAAAAAAAAACATTAGCAATCCACTTTTTCTTTTACTTTTTTGAAGATAATGCACAGGAAATTACAGAACACGTGCAGCAAAACTTTTCTTTTCAGTAAACTCCTGATGATCCGCGGAGTTTTTCAGATTTTTTTATAATGGTGATGGGTTACTGAATGTAGAAAAAAATGCATCCATTTTAACTTTCCGGAAGCAAAATCTACTTTTTGACAAGATGCTGGTAAAAATAATAATAATAATAAAATAAAATAATAAAAATAACTTTCATCACAAATTAAGAAGAGCTCCAAGAGAAAAAAAAAAGCAACTTTCCTAATATTTTAAGTAAAAATGTAAGATATAAACCAATATTATAATCATTAAATGCTTTAAAGCTTATGAGTGTGTTGTTGTTCGTTTTTAGCTTTTGCAGATATTTTTCGCATTCAATGTTTTCTTTTTACACTTTAAATTAAATGTATGTGTGAGTGTTATCGATATTTTTTAACTATTGCATACACTAGTATCGTTTTTTACACATTGTTCGGGTTATCCGCGAATACCGTGCCACCCTATTCCATTGATGAGCGAGAGTTTAATCATATAATCAATTTTCCCTGAAATCTTGGTATTTTTCTGAAATTCAAAGTTATTTCCCTAACTGATTAAGTTCGTCAAATTTTTCCTGATTTTCCGTTTTTGTCGACACACTGAACCATCTGAAGAAATAAATAAGAATTCATTTTTTCACAAGTTTTATTTCAGAGCAAATAATTATGATATACTTTTAAAATATTCAGTTTTTTCTAAATACATTTTATGCCATTCATTGACTAAGTAAAAGAAAGGTTCTTCTACACCTTTATTTTCTTTCTGTAAAGAGAAATATAAGTTAATGGTTAATGTAAATAATAAAAAATGTACAATTAATATATTTTTGTATAACAATGTTGAAAATAAAGAGTAAAATATATGGAAATATTTTTGAAAAGAATAAGCAGGAACAAACACTAGACAAAATAGATTAAAACTTGACATTAGAAAAACAAGAAATCCTCTCGAGTAAGAGATATGCATAAAAATTCACACAAAATAAATGTTAGAAAACACATATAATATATATATATATATATATATATATATATATATATATATATATACACACACACACACAGTAGTGTACATAGACTAAGGTGAGCTCCTCCGCGATATTTGTAAGTGCGCCGTCCCCTCCACCCTCTTCTTACAATATATATATAAAAAAAAATCCTGCTCATCTTTTAGTGCTATTTTTCTGTTTCGTGCACCCTAAAAAAAGAGAGGACCGTTTGGCTTGTTTGAAGGATACGTTCAGGTTAAATCATAATTATTTTTTTAAATATTTTTCAAAAAGCCTTTACATATGATCTCAATTCACAGTTCTGTGCCATCCAGCAGTTTCAATAAATCTATACATATATGTATGCTTTCTTTAACCCTTTAACGTCAGGTGTGCCGAATCCGGCACATACCTGCAGAATCATTTTGCCTCAGTAGCTAAGTGAGTTATTCCAAAATAGAACATTGTGACGTTTTTGGCACATTCGTATCTGCCGGCAGCAGTAAGTCTTAAAAAAATAGGTGGGTGTGCTTCCTATGGTCTCCCTTGATTGAGATTTGGAAGGAAAAAATTGTTTCCTTAGGTGAAAAAAATGGTGTCTAGAAAGAGTTAACATGAATAGTTGAGTGTCCGAATTTTTTTGGCATGCCACTGTAGGTTGCTGAGTGTTGGTAGTGTTCATGAAGCAATCACTGATGTTAGTAACATGGTAAAAAAAGTAGCGTTAAACCTCTATGGAAAACTAGAATGATATAATTGCTTCCCCATTTGGAAATATCTAAATTAAAGCAGTGAAAACAAGAAACTTTAAAAATGCGTTTGAGAGGAAAAGAAACTATCAAACTATCAAGAGATAAGTTGTAAAACAAAAAGGCTTACTGCAGAACATTCAAAATAATGTAAATTATTTTTTCGAGCATAATCCTGAGCAATGGGAGCGTTGATCACCCTTCTTTCAACTAAATCCGATTTGGCTCCAATCAACACGCCTAAATATAGGATATTGCATAGTGAAATTCAGTTCATCAAAATATATACATATCATTCTAAAATTCATTTAAAATACTGCACAAACAACAAGTGAAATTTTCATTAACTGAAAGCAATTCTGTATCATATTGAAGTCAAAAAGTGTATTTTTAATTGTTTTTTCTTTCAAATCATATTTACAATTATTACACTAGCAAATCAATTGAAAGTGCCTTTATATGCATAGTGAATGCATTATTACACACAAATAAATAAGTAAATAAATATATTAACAAAAATTTTGTATGTTGAACCAAAATTAGAACATTTAATGTTCTGATTGATTGTTAGATGATCCAATTAATCGTTAGAATTTTGTAAAGCAGCAAATTAAATAATAGGGCTGACTAGAGACGGTTGAACTATTTTTGACAAACCATGTTGCTTTCTGTAACGGTCATTTGACACCATAGTTGATACTATAGCTTACACTATCCTAACTTATTTAGCTATAAATGAATGAGCGTATTTTGACAATATCTGTAATACAAACATAACTAGGGGTAACAGAAATCGATATTACATCTTTGACCTTACTACATCGATACGATACATTATTACCCTGATATTACAAAAGAAAGATAAACATTTACGTCTTTCTTAAGAAACGATTAGAGCAAAATTAAAAACTAATAAAATCCAATTAAAGTAGCTAAAGTAACTACTTGATAATCTGTTATTTGTTATTTATTCATACTGTCTTATTTTACTCAAACAAGGGTTCTATACCCAGGCATTTTTATCAAAATTTACAAGCAACTCAAGCACTATTTATATTTTTCTTTTACATGTTACATTTAGTTTTTTTACAATTTCAGATCTCAGATACCAACTAATCTGTAAACTATCTTTAAATTTAAAAGTTTTATGATCTGTATTTGAAGAATTCCTAAAAAATACTATACCTTTAATAAATAAAATTTCTAATTTGCATACATGAATGCATGTGCTTATTTCCTTATAGTTATTAAAACTAGTTAATATGCAAATGCATACAAGAAAATCATTTGGTTTCCATCTCACTTTTCACTTTCAATGTCATTTTAACTTTGCATCCTTAAGAGAGAAAAAATATTTTTATTCTATATGTGTAGAAAAATTCGCCGCAAAGACCCGAAGACTTGATTGCACATACAAATAACTAATGCAGAATGTTAATATATTTCATAATTTTATAGTTTTTTACTTCATTTTCTGATTATAATTAAAAAAAAAAGTTAAACTAAAAATATGAAAATGATTATTATTGTCAAAAAATAAAATTGAATACACAATGATTTTTTTTCTAAAATTAATTATAAAAAAATTATTTGCTAGTGAAACATATGGTCCGGTGTATTAGATTAGGGACTTGTAAGTTAGCGATGACTGACGCTTGAAGTCACGCCTCGCTACTGATATATAGATATATACTTGGAATTCACAATGTTCAATTATGTGTCACATAAATTCAAGTGAAACAATAAAAAAGAAAATAAATTAATTAATTAAAAAAAAACAGGTTTTCACCACTCATATCTAGTTGCATATGAAGGCATGTCTTAGTTTTCATGCAAACACACTTAGCACCATTCTAAAATTAAGAGTCATGAATCGGCTTAGATAAAAACGTTCAAGGTTACAGATCGGATACAGAACAGGTTTCACCCACTCATACACTTTGATTGGCAATCAACATGTTAAGGAATTCAATAATACTTAAAGGTAATTATTTTTAAATTCAGATTTCAGGATATAAGCATATAGAAAAAGCACTCATATATATATTTTTTAAATCTATGATTTAAATATATGTGTAATACACTTAATTGAATCTGAAAGACATTATTACTTTCATTCCCACTTCAAAATATTTACATAGAACAGTTTTAGCAGTAAAAGAGAGATATCTAAAATTTACCAGGAATAGTCAGGTACTTTCCAGTATTTCTGACAATATCCAGCCACTTAGAACAGCTGTTAAATGAATTTTCATTTGTCAAATCAAAAACTACACAAACTAAAGATGGATGATGCCACTAGAAAGATAGTTTGAAGCTAATCAACATTTAATTGCAATGAAAATAAAGTTCTATAACTATTTCAAAGTAAAAATTTATAGACTTAAAGATACTAATGAAATCCTTAAAATACAACTAAGAAACTGCATGAATTTTCAGAAGATAATGTAATTGCATAAAAATAAACACAAGGGAGAAAAGTTAAGCATAATTTACCATTTGCACTTGAAAATCCATGTAAGTATCTTTTCCACTTGAATCAAAAAATAACAATTCCTACAATAAAAAGGGAAGAAATAATGCATTAGAGCATATAGAGATTAAAAATGAAAATAAATTGAAAAATATTTTTCAGAAAGATTTCATAAATAAAAAGAGAGATTAGAACTACAAATATATTTGAGAAAATGTTACAGAAAAATTTAAAAATTAAAATTAAGGAACAAATTTAAGCATAAAATAAAATTTAAAAAGTATATACATGTATTTTAAAAAGCCTGAAAATAAATAAATAAAACATAGCATACTTGCAAAAAAAGTACTTATTATAAATTTTGAAAGAAAACGCATTTTCAAAAATGACAAAAAAAAAAAAAAGAGCTTAAATCATGTTATTTTCACACAGAAGGTAAAAAAGTTACTGATCCATATTGAGATTCGAAAGCAATTTTATAAAAAATATCTCTTAGAATTTACAGTTTAACTTCAATGTCAAAACATAATGTATATTTAAGTAAGAAAAGGTACATTTTACCAAAATAAAATCTATGATGTAATTTAGGACAGAAATATACAGTACTATAAGGTGATAAGAAGGTTCCTGAGATTAGCGCGTTCAAAGAAAAACTCTTCAGCTTTATATTATTAGTATAGATTTTACTTATCAATAAAAAAACATTAGACATTTTTATGCATAAAAAATTTATTAATAATGAAGGGAGAAAAAGAAGAAGCAAGATACCATCATGTTTAATACACAAATTTAATTTTTTTGGATAATTTTTTTAATAATAAAATCATCTTAAAATTGGGATAAAAAGTAAAAGTACTGATACAATAAGTTATACTTACAACAGCATCATCAGTGTCAGGCATACTTATTAGTTTTGTTTTGATCTCTATTCCACAAGTCTAAAAGCATAGAGAAAAAAATCAAAACTAGTCAATGGTTTATAACTTTTCCAATAAATAACTCAATATTTTTAACAAATATTCTAACACAACTTTGGTAATAAACAAGAAGTACTCTGAAGTATCAAATGCTGTAAAAAAGGGGAAGATGAAAGTAATGAAAATAAATGTAGTTAAATACACAGCAGCACAAGCATGTTTAATACAAAATCATAGCTAAAATCAAATTACACAATCAATTTTTAGATTTAATTTTATCAGAAATTACAGCTTTCAAGAACAGACAAGCACAATAAATTATCCAACCTTAGCAGGAAATTGTGACAAAGACAAAGATAATTTTCAGCTTTGTTTGATATAAAAAAATAAAATATATAGTTATAATGTAAGAAGCAGATTATAATATAGAAAGTTCATTTGAAAACTAGCTATTGCAAAAATTACATACCAAACAGAATACAAAAGCTTGAGTATTACCTTTCATGCACATAAAATTACATTTGAAAATAAAAAGGAAACACACATACCATAATGTAATTTTTCTGAAACTTTTCACTGTCATGAAGAAATGTGTGAAGTATTGCTGATTTGCCAACAGCAGGATCTCCTGAATTAAAAATATTTTTATTGATCAAGCTTAATCAATGATTCTTTAGTAAAACTAAACATAACAAAAAAAAAAAAAAATAAATAAATAAATAAATAAATAAATAAAAAAATAATAATAATTTAAAAATTATTTTTTAAAAGTCAGAGCTTTCAAAATTTAACTGATGAGACTTCAATGAAATGAGACTTAGTTGATAGTCACCAATACAAACATATCATGTGTTAAACCATATTTCATGTTAGGTGGACTAGTCACTGTCTACAGATCAGTACTATGTCTGTACGACTACTGATCCGATCAAGTTTGGCTACTGAGCCCATCTTCATAACGCATAACATATCTTGTGTTGAGCTGTATTTCATGTTAGGTGGACTTGTCACACTATCTATGGATCAGTACTATGTCTGTATAATTACTGGTCTCGATAAGGATCAGTTTGGTTGGAAAGAACTAAGTTTAGTTACCGAGCCCATACTCATAAAACATATACTCAAATATTTGAAGTTAAAAATCAACGTAAATATAGCATAAATAAGGCAGAAAGTACAGCAAATAGCTATTTCAAGGCTACAGAATTTCAAACTTACCAACCAAACAACATTTTGCTCTTAAGATATTTGGCACCATAACGCATCATACACTAGAAATAGTTTGCTTTTTCGAAATGTTTCAGTTTGGTTTTTGAATAGGTTCATAAACTTATTTCAACCAAAACACATCTTGCCATCTTTGTTTCCTTGGGATAACGTTACTAAGCAACGACATGTAACAATGCCAAATCCTTCAATACCAAATATCAAAGTAAAATTAATCAACGCTGTTCAAAATAAGTAACTATTAATTATGAGATCCTAATTCATTCAACTTGCCCGACACAAGAGTCATTTTATTTATTTTCATTCGAGTTTGGATTATTCAAGACTTAAATACGTAAAGTGTTACTATTTAAAATTTTATTGGCAACAAAACCATACTTATTTGTTTACAATATGGCGTCAGAATCTCTTCGAGAAATTGGTCTGTATTTCGATGATTTGAATAAAATTCGTGTATTGGATCCTGATGCCTCTCAGAAAACAAACGCATTGAAAGAAGAGTGTAAAGATTATGTGAACAGTAAGTATTTTGTTTTTTATCGTTGGCGCGAATTATTTGAATTCAAAACACTATTCTTAAGTCTAAATATTTTCTCCTTTTGTGCTAAAAAGATAGCTTTGAGTCAAAAAATAGCTTAATGACGAGTTATGTACGGATAATTTTCTCTTTTTGAAAGTTCGACCTTCGGTTCTGTGGTATTCAATTACTTAAATGTTAAAATAATTTTTCATGTGTAAGGAGCGATTTTGAAAGGGAACTACTTTGATATCCCCCCCCCCCCAAATCGGAAATTTGGCGGCTTTTTATTGTCGCCAAGAAAAATATCTGTTTTTGTTGTTGCCACAAAAAATTTGTTGCTACAAAACTTTAAAAAAAAACTCAAAAAATAGTACAAAACTCAAGAAAATACTAAATTTGGCTACAGCAAAAACCTAAAAGCTGGAAAAAACCTAAATTGGCAACACCAAAATAAGAAACAGCAACCCTAAAAAGTCCGATGCCAGATTTGGCGGTTAATTTTTTTTGGGGGGGGGGGGATATCAAAGTTATACCTTTGAAAGCTCCGTTGCGTTGGTTGATTGGTATATAAATTTTCTTTTTTTGTTATATTGCATCATTTGAGTTTCATTCAAGCGCAGTTATATTTTGTTCCTTTGATTTTAAGATACTAGCAATCTGTTTTCTTTTAACCCTTTAAGCGGTTTGCCCATACGGTGTACGTGCTACCCGAAATTGGCCTCATCTGGTTTGCCCGTACAGCTTACGGGCATCGATATTTTCAGATTTCCTTTTCTGGTTTTCCCGAACTGTTCGGAAAATTGTAAACCTCAAAATTCACATTAAGTGTGAGAGAAATTTTTGCATAATTTGTAAACCATTCATTACTGCATGCAGAATGTACTTGAAAAAAGCAAATATTTTGGGATTTTTTGACCAAAATTGCAAAATAAAAAATATTGTAAAAGCATTGAAAACGAAAAAAAAAATGTAAAAATTCTTTATATTCTTATTCTGTTAAGTATGGTACTTCACTATATGCAATAAAAAAATATGCCTTTTTTGGAAGCATTTCTGGTAAAATAATTGACTGCTTAAAGGGTTAAGCAGTTATTAGAAGGTACTAACTTTATTTTTTTTCTCTTCCTTATTTTGCACATTCATGTTCTAATTTGTTTATTTATTTTTAAATATCTTGTGAATTACAAAACAATTCTGTTTCAGAAATTTCCGAATTTCAGACTGTCGTTGATGGTTTTCTTCAAATATCCGATTCTTTAGCAGCTGAAGTAGAAAAAGAAAAACTGAAAGTGAGTATTTCAGAGCTAAAATTTGTTTGACAATGTTTTAAAATGAACTTTTTTTTTGAATGTATCAAGTCTAAACATTACATTAAGAAATGTGATTTTTTGTGTAAAATCACATTATTTTAGGAAAAACACAATTTAGATGAACATAATTTGCAAACCTTTATCTGATCACAAATTTCTAGATCCCTCCTTCTCAATTTGATAAGAAATGAAAATACCATAAGCATATACGCTGTAAATGTGAGCTTTATACTGAGTGTACAGGTGCAAATTTGCTATAATTACAGTACATTTACAACCACATCCTAATTCACTTTTTTTTTTGCATAATCCTCGCATTACTTGATCTAAAAAATTGCCAGTCATAATATGGTGGCTGCGAATTTTTTCTTCATTTCCATTTTATTCCATTCGTTTTTTTAAACAAATCAATTGTTAAGAGTTTTTATTTAAATCAACAATTTAATTATCCTCATTATCAAGGGCCTTTTACCATCTAGTAGCAACTTTTAAATCCTGGATAGATTTTTTAAAAAAATGACATTCTGAGCAAAATATCTTGAAACAGCAACTTGGATACAGCCAAACTTTTAAGGTGTTTTTCTTTTTTTTTTTTTTCATCTCTCACAAAAAAGGAAAATCAGATGATGCAGTGTCAGATGAGTATTATGGGTAAAGCAGTCGAATTTTGTTTTCTTCCTATCGCTAAAACACAATCTATTGCACAAAAACTTGAACCATTTCAAGATATTTTATTCTAAAAATATTTTTTTTAAATCCATCCCGGATTTGAAATATACTACTAGATGGCAAAAAGCCCTTGAAAACTAGGTTAAAAAAATCTTTGTTTTAAAATAAAAACTTATTATAATAATTGATTTGTTTGAAAAAATGAAATTACTTTCTGGCCCCCCCTAAGAGAAATAAGAGACCCAACGAATAGGGGCCTATCTCAATTTGGTGATTGAGAAGAACAAAATTTGAATTCATGAAGTCAAAAATCAAATTAATGACACGGACTGGATGGTGCATGTTATTTTTTACTCGATTTTATTATCTTTCTCTTTCAACTCAAAAGTAGTGCTAATTCTGTGCCAAAATAATCTCTTTTATCAAAAAGGCAATTATCTCTAAATTTTCCGTGCCATCACCATTCTCTTGATTTTTTCAAACTTTACTGTATACTGGTTCAACAATTTGGAGGACAAAGCTAATGTTTTCTTGTGCAATTATTCTTTGCTTTATCAAATAACTTTTAGGAAATTATGTACCCCCCCCCCTCCCCATTTAATTTTCACTATATTGCTATCTTAAATCCCAATATAGGAGTTTATGATTTTACGTCTTTCATATTTATGCAAATTTGCAATGTTAGAAATCAAACCTTAATAAATAAAACACTTGCATCATTGGAAGTTCGTCTCCAATTAACAATTCATTCATTTCCATTTCATTGTTTTTTTTTTTTTTTTTTGCAAAATGGAATAGTTTTCATACTCTTAAATAAAATATGATGCACTTAAATTGTATTTCCATAATGTCTAATTTGTCTCAGTTTCCCTCTAGTTTTGCATTATGAAAAAGAAAAATTCAGCACTACAACACTGGTTATTGGAGTGAAATTTATAAATATGAAATATATTGATTATAACACTGGTTGAATGAAGGAGAGCAGTGACAAGGTAGCAAATGATACTCATGCTTTTAGCTGTCACCAGGGGCGGCTCCTCAGTATGGGCCGGGCCCACCCAGAAAAATTGATAGAAAAAAATACACAATTAAAATTATCGTTTTTTATTTCAGTTCAAAAAAAAAACATAGTGCACAACACATTTACCTTTAGCACCCCCTTGCCCCTGCTCATCGCTAGTACACAGTGGCGGATCATGGGATTTTGAGGCCCCAGGCGGCAACTTGATCCGGAGGCCCTCATGTTAACGCAAAAAAAAAATAAAATAGTTCACTCTTATGAAAGATGCAGAAAATCATTTTTTTTTCTTTTTTTGGAATTAAAAATCTGGGGGTGGGGGGCAGGCATGTAACTAGGCCATTTTCGAACAGGGGCAAGACTTCGCTTCGGCGCCTCCCCCCCCCCCTCATTGAAATAAAATACAATATTTGTCGAAAAAAATGATGACTCCAACGTCTGGACCGTCAGATAAGGGTATACTCAACGTATATTACATAGAAAATGAACAAGAAGCACAACTAAATACATATAATACTTTCTCAAAGCCAAAGGGACAATTTTCCCTCTTCCGCCACCCCTTGAACATCGTACAAGAAAGACCACCGACACGCATTGGTTTTAGTGCTCCAATTTCTCATACATTTTATACTTAGATGCTTAATGTTTTTTTTTTTTTTTGAAATTATGCTTATTAGTTTACAAAAGTTTTTAAGTTAATTCTAAAATTTCTCACGCATTTCAATATAAGAATAGCTTATAGCTCATAGACTTCTTTCTTCATATTGTAACGATTTCAAATGTGAAAAGATTTATAAAATGATATCGAAGTATATGTGGGCTGAATTCAAATAAATAGATTAAATTTTTAGAAAAAGTATTTAATTATTCAATAAAAGACTAATAATGAAGAATCATTTTAAATACATTTCAATTTAGTTTCAGCTTTACATCACTTACATTTAAAAACGAAATGATTAGAGCTTGATTTTGCGAGCTTTTTGGCTGCAAAAGCTTTTACTATATCAGCAAATGATAACTTAGACAATAATAATAACATGATAATAATAATAAAAATAATACTAAATACAAGCTAAGTAACCTTAAATACTTTCAAAACAAAAACAGTTTTTTAAATTTAGAATTGAAAGATTGGGAATTGTGTTAAGGTCGTTGAAAAAATAATTTTCGGTCAAAATTCATTTTTATTTTATTATCTTATTTTATTACTCAATCATTGTGTATCCGTGTTGCATTCATTGACCAAAAGTAGCCAAAATGTAATTCTTACATTAACTAAGCAATATATTGGTTTGTTTAATGATGTTTATTCGGGAACCCGATCAAATCATTTGCTTTAAAACCAGTCATTTTAATTATTCAAATTTTTCAGAAATATATATTTAAAATATTTTTTTATCAAAAATGCGAGCATCTATGTAGACTTTAAAGCTTAAAGCAGTTGCTGAATAATCTTACCCGGTTACAAGGACGTATTTAAGGGGGGGGGTCCAGGGGGTCCGGACCCCCCCCCAAACCGGATGTCTTTTATCACAGTTTTCATCACTTACCTCAAAAAATCATAACCAAGATAGAAGGTGCTTTTTTTCCTTTAATTGATTGTAACCCTCCAAATGATTGTGCAAATTTTCTGCAGTATCTTCAAATTAATGAAGACATTTCACAGAAATCTGTAAAATTTCTGCAGATTTCGTGTAGAAATTTGTTAAATAATCAAATTTCCCTGCGAAAATGCCGAGTTTGAGTCAAATCAGCGTCATTTACGAGAAAATTAGATCTACTAAGTAAAACCTGTGCAGAAAATTTACAGATTTAATAAAAAAATTTGACGATTTCATATTACTAAAAAACCATGTACGTAGATTATATCTATTTATGTATGTAAGTCAGTATAACTGTTCCCGAACGCCAGTGAAATGATCATCGAACGAGATATCGATAAATTCGTAATTTTTTAGGCCTTGTGTTCGACTAATTTACATAATTTTACGATTTTAATTAGCGGGCATAATCAATTATATCTATATACAGGGTGTCCACTCTAGAGTCTGTGGACCAATAGCTAGTTTCTAAACCGTTAGAGATTCCAAGCATATAGTTCATATCTAGGAAAAAATCTCTAAATTATGAAAGGAATGTCTAGGTCTATTCAACTGTAAAAAAATAATGCAAGTTGAAAAAAATAGCAAGCTCAAATAATGTTGAGTAAAGAATGTTTAAGCTGTAATTAAATAATATATATTACAGTATCAATCGCGCTGAAATTAAAAATTCTAAATTGCTCGTTAATAAGTCCCCATTAGTTATCATATCTAGTGAAAACATTCGTGACACTGTAAACGTTTAAAACTAAAATAAAAATCACTCTTCTGACCACAAAAACTGACCGAGTTATGACGTATTGCAAAATCAAGATTTTGCATTGTTTCATGACGTCATCGAGAGATGGCTTAAGGACCGTATGCGACATCCTTCAAAATCTATGATTTTCAAAACGTCATAACTCGGTCAATCTTTGTGATAGAAGAGTGATTTCTATATGTTTACAATCAAACGTTGCTGCATGTCAAGAATGTTTTACTAAATGGATGATTGATCATGACTGGGGGACTGTATAAAAATTTAAATTTCGTAATACTTTTTCAAACTTTGCTTTTTAGAAAAACATTGATAGACCTAAATTCCTGTCATATTTGTAGATTTTTACGGTAAATAAACTATATGCTTATCTCTAACGGTTTAGAAGATTAGCTATTGGTCCACGATTGGAGTGGACATCCTGTATATTCATTATATAAGCCGTCTTTTTTCTCCCACCGTTTTTTTTCGAAATTTCGGATTCTGCTTCGCAAGTGGTGAATAATTTCTCCAATTAAACTGTGTTTGTTCAAGCTTTTAAATGAAAAAATTAGAAAATGTGTAAGTTTGGAGATTCTATTTCGTATTGTCGAAAGAATTTTATAAACTTAAATAAAGAAAATTAATTCAACGTTTGAAAGTAAAACCTTGCAAATATTATCGTCCAGAGCATAGTTGAATTTTGTATGAAGTGTTGTTAAAATCGAACAAGGGTTTAGAATTACATTACAATAGAATTCATACAGCTGTGTGCATTCGATTCTATAGATAGTACTTAGTTGGGGAGACGGGAAGGGGGGGGTGGCAACAAAATGAACATAAATATATACATTTTTTTTTTAATATATTACCAAGTTTAATATTTTGTTGAAGTATTAGCAACATTTTTCCTAATAATTCCTGGAAAAGTATTTGTCTTCTGATTTTCTTTTATTGTGAAATTTTTCTTCGAAGGAATTATATACCACTCTTTTTCGAAGCATAAACATAAATGTTTCAGCGAATGAAATGAGATATGATGAATTTTTTTTTCTTCACATTTAGAATTTTCGTATGGATGACTGTTATTAATTGCCAAAAATTAATTTACTACCACATTTTTTAAAATTAATTATACTTAATTTCATTATCAATTTTAATTAATTAATTATATTTTGTTTCACATTATATATTAATAATTATAATAGTTTTAATTTAATTAGTGCTAATGTAACAAACAATTAATACTTCTGATTTATCTTTCGTGACCTTGGACCCCCCCCTAAACAAAGTTCTGGATACGTGCTTGCCCGGTTAAAGAATGAACCTCTCCCTCCTTTCTGAAAACGGGACACAGTTGATAAAACTTAGAAGGTGAAAAAAATTCTATTTTTGCATTTAACATTTTTCCCAAGAGTTTTTTTTTTTTGTATCGGCTGTAATAGCGCCCTCTGCCATTTGGCGCTCCCCAAGTGGCTGCTTATATTGCTTACCCCTAGGACTGGTCCTGAGGGTGCCAAAATTAAATTGATAGTAGGTTTAAAATTTCTCATATGAGTTCAATTTCCAAAATACCCTATAGAGCATTTTCTAAAAAAGAGAGAGCGACAGAACTTTGAACTGAATCTCCATTATTATAGTGCGAGATTTTTCTCAAAGAATGACAGAAATTAATCGTCAATGCTCAACAAATCTGTATTACATCATGTAAATTAGATAAACAATGTCTTACCTGTGCCTAACGTCTCTTCCATTCAATCACGATGATGACAACGATGAACATAGAGGATTTTATTTTTCCCGCTTTAGTTCTTTACCTGTTTTGTGCATCAGATGGTTTTTTAGAGATATTATGAAATCTGTACTTTATGAATATCATAGAGAAAATAAGGCAATATTAGAAGAGATGAAATAAATCCGTTGTGATAGCTAAAGATACCCTTTAGTGAATGATTCTACAATTCTACTGGAGACAGATAGGGATAGGGGGACTTGTGGCTCCAATTCCTAAAACAGAGGCTACCGACAAGGGAACGCTGCAAGGATTTTCTCCTAGGAAGGGCAGTGGGGCGGCGGACAAGGTACAAGCTACTTACCCACCTCTCGACACGCCCCTGGGTGCAGAGCCTGATTATTACACAAGTGAACTGGGTCTGGGCTTGGTGCCAGGGCCGTATTTAAGGGGTGGGTTTTTAGGGTTTAAATCCCCTCCGAAAATTTTCGAAACTTCTAAAAGATGCTTTTCATGCACACATTTTTTGCTGAAAAAAAATTATTTCTATTTTATTTTTATCTTATTTTATTTTTCAGTTTTATTTGAAAAATGAAATTGTCATAATCGACTGTACTAATTAATCTGCAGCATTCATTTCTATTGTAGTTATTGCAAGCATGACGTTTTTCCTTTGAATTTAGAATGCTAATAAAAACACCAGCATTCTTTAAATTTAAAAGTAAACTCTTTTTTAATGCATTTTATAAGTGTCATAAAATAAAAATTTCCGATGTATTTTTCGAATGCTAGTATAAAAGTAAAACGTATCTACCCTTTTGAATGACTAAAAGACATCGAATATTTAACAGGGCGAAGTTATGCAATGTACAAATCAAATATTTTTTAATTAAAAATATAAGTCTTAAAAAGATAAGACAAAAAGCAATAGAACACACTGTAAAACCAAAGTTTATTTACTACTAGTAATTTTACTACTAGGTAGTAAATTTTATTGATCAAATAGTTTTCAGGAGAAATTTATTTGGTAAAACCCTCTCCGAAACGAAAGTCTGGTTACGGCCCAGCTTGGTGCCCCATATTTCTAGGGGGCCTCAATTTTTTTAAAGGCTTACGCGCTGAAGCTATGCGAACAATACGTGTAGTTTTAAGAAAAATAATTAAGAAATAGCGATTTGCTAATTGAAAAAAACTTCCTGAAACAAGAATCTTTATTAATTCTGCCGGTATCGGATTGATCATGTCGCAACTGTGAGGGCCCCCATGATCACAGGGGCCCCGAAGGAGATTCAAGAACAAAAATGCACATAATAAAAGAGTTCCGTATAGTACTGATGGATAAAGGGGTCCCCAAATTGCATTTTGACAGGCCCCCAAGGGCGGATCCAGCTTCTGGCTAAGGAGGGGGTCATTTTCGGAAAGGGGGGGTCAAAGTGCAATTTTTGGGCAAAAATGCGGGGGTTAGACAATTTTTTCGTAATATAAGTACCAAAAATGCAATTTTTTGCTATATTTTGTCGGTTAAGGGGGGGTCATGACCCCCATGATCCCCTCTGGATCCGCGCCTGGGGACCCCAGACCAGTAAATCTATCACTGCATTCCGCCATTGAATTTTCAGGGGAATCCAAATCATTATGGTATTTTGGATTTACTATTAGTTAGTCAGGCCCTGCTTAATTGCAGGGCCCAATTGCGAGCAATCAGTATCAGTCTATTGGCTTCAACCTGCGTTCAAAATCCTTGGCTAACTGTCACTTTCCATGAGTTTTGAGCATCTCCGACTGAACTCATGACTTTTCATGTCAAATTCTCAAAGACCAATATTTTGGATTTAAGAATGTGACACTACGGTTCCCAGGCCCCCTGCTTTGCTGAGGCCCCAGGCTCGCACCTCATGCGCCTATTGGTTGATCCGCTACTGCTAGTACAACACAAGAAAGTTCAAAATCTGTCAATTTTAGCGCTTCGAAAACAGCTTTTAGAACAAAATTCAAACTCCGTGGGCCAACAAGCAATGGCCCTCGGTAGAGGCACGCTAGCCCTCGACATAACTCCACTTTTAGCCAATCGCAATTGCTGGATTAAGAAGAGCGGTGAGTGATCACACCCCTTGTAATATCTGCCAAGAGGGCACTTTTCAATCTGGCCCAAAATTTTCCTTTGTCCCCAACCAAAGCGGTGATGAGGGACAGAAAGGGAAATGTCTCCTTGCTGTACAGAGGTAGACAATCTCTGACCCCTGTGTTAGGGAGAAAACTCACGCTTCTTTTTGTTCCGCAAATCTTCGTTTTTTTCTCTTTTTGATTGATTTTTTTTACATTTAAACCTTTTCTTTGTCTTTCTTTTTTCATTTTCAACACTTATTACTAACAGGCATAAAGATTGCCAGTTTCATCCCCCCTCATCTATTTGTAATACAATGCATGCATATTTTATTTATTTACTAGCTGCGTGGCCCGACTCTGTGCGCCCGGGCACACATTGAAAATAAAATTTATGTCAAGGAACGCGTGTCTATAAAAGTCCCGATCAGATTTAAGTCGACATTTTGCGTAGCACGAAAAATGAATCAATCGCCAAAAAAGTTTTAAATCCCCGCTACAAGTTGTTATCAATCCCCGCTTTTTGTTATCAATAATTTATTTCACGCTATTTAATTTCTTTCACGATCGTGCAAACGATATGAATAAATCCAATTTAAAATTGATCTTACTAACTTAAAAATGGCAGTATCTTTTTTTCTGGGTGAAGTTAGCGGTTCGGGGTTTTCAAAACCTTCAGAAGAAAATCCCCCTAAAGGATATTTTTCGCAGGCTTTAAAATGAGACCAAAATCGAGAAGATCCGATAATTATTTCGGGTAGAAAGCAATTTTGAGTCGTCAAATTGAAATTTGAACGGATTGGTACTTTTTTGGCATTTGAACGACCCTTCTCAGTATAGGTCAACACTCGCGGTCGCCAGTCGCCAAATGCGACCAATTTTCACGATTTGGCGATCATTATTTTGACTGAGGTCGCCAACGTGACTACCATTCAAAAATGCTACACCCTTTCCCGACCATAACCTTGACATGTGACCTTTTCCCAAATCCTCTTGTCCACTAAACATTCGGCAGTCGGATCGCCGGGGGCGTAGAAGGGGGGTGGTATTATACTCTCAACTAAAAATTCGGATGTGAGATCGCTAGGGACGAAGGTATTGTCCTCTTATCCACTAAAAGTTCGGCAATAAATTGGGGTGGAAGAGGGAGGGGAGGTATTAACGATACCACTTGCGCAACGTTACAAAAAAGAAACTGAAGTGAAAATCGCGGCAGCAAATTTGTTTGAAAATTTGCAATTTCGATAACTCCGCTGTATGGTGATTTATAGCCTCGCAGCACTCGAATAAAAACGCGTTTCCGAAATGGCGTCGCGTTTTAGATTGTTCATATTTGCAAGTTTAAGCGAAATGACCGTTCCGAAATGAAGTTTTCTTCATAAAACTTATGTAAGGAAAAAATATGGCTCTTTTGCGTCAAAATACATTTAGACAATTAAGGAAAATAAATCGCTTCTTTAATAGAAACACGTGCCTCGCCAAAAAAAAAAAAAGCGCACCTGGTTTGAGATTTTAATCCTTTTGCATCTTGATAATGTTTCAATTGTTTTTGAAGTAGGCGTTTTGTTATCTGTTAACGTAACTCGCCTCATTTTATACAGTAATTTTGTAATTTTTTTATTAATATAATTTTAATTGCTCATTGTAATATTGATCATAGAAACATAGCTTGACTCATGCCACCAAAAAGCACGTGGCTCACCGAAATATGCGGGCCGTGTTTGAGCTATCAATCTTTTTGCATCTTGATAATATTTATATTATTTTGGAACTTTTGAGACTTATGTTATCTGCTACCAAAACATGTCTCACTTTACTCATTAATTGAGGGTTTTTTTTGAACATTGAAAATGCAGTTCTTCACTAAAATTTTCAATTATACCCATGAGCATACATGTCAACTTGTACGTTTTGGCCGTACAATGTACGTTTTTTTGCCCTATTGTACGATGGTACGGTAAAGGTGTAAAATCGTACGTTTTTTACAGATTTTTCAACAATTTCAGTGGTGTTTTTTTTCATATAACTAAATTCCATTTACTAGGCTTCTTTAAAATTTGTCGTTACATGTGATAACACGCGAGGGAGAGCCTGAACTTCGTCATATTTCAGCACTGAACACGTACTTCGCGGAAAACTGGTTCGCGTGTTTGAGACTGCAATCCTTTTGCATCGTGCAAATATTTTAGTATTTGCGAAAATTTTAAGTTATAATTCTATATGCTACCGAAGGCCATCATATTTAATTATTTATTTTAATAATTCAAAAAAAAAAAAAAAAATCTCTCCTTTTTTCAAGCTTACGCTTTTTTCGCGATTCTCGTAAAATCGCTTCTTTTGTTTAACATTTCAATCCTTTAACATCTTGTCAGTGTTTTAATATTTCTGATAATTGGAGGTCATTTTGACTTATTGCTATCAAATGTTAACTTATTGCTTTTTTTTTTTGTAATTAATAAATTTATTAAAAAAAACTGATCTGTAGTCAAAAATTGCTTCCTGTGTTAAGATTTCAGTCCTTTTGCTTCTGAAAGTATTTTAATATTTTTGGCAGTCAGAAGTTATTCTAATATGACTATCGAAGACTACTTTATTTTATTTTATTTATTTTTTATTATTCATGTTTTTTCTTAC
The DNA here is from genome assembly GCA_038373865.1 of Uloborus plumipes. NCBI lineage: Eukaryota > Metazoa > Arthropoda > Arachnida > Araneae > Uloboridae > Uloborus > Uloborus plumipes. The sequence goes on along the minus strand of JAXGGA010000833.1, from coordinate 4,191 downwards.
CAGCATGCTGATATTCAACATATATTTCACAAAAAATTGCATAACTGAAAGGAATTTATTCAATTGAAAATCTGAAGAAAAGTTTAAATGTTAATTAAAATAAAACTACTGAAAGTGACTGGTATAATTACAACAACTTATTTAATGTCTGATTTTCCATTAAGAAATAGGTTATTGTCTTAGTACGGTTTCGTAGGGGAAACTGTAAGATTTTCTAAGTAGACATGTTGGCAGGTATGCCATGAGCTTAGGTTTTTTTTTAAATAGTAGTTAGATAACAATAATCATATGAAATTAGCCAAAGATTGATTATCTGTAATAACTACACTTACCTGAAATGGAATCATATCTGAATATTTATAACATATTCCAGTATTATTATTTAGAAAATTTATTGTGACTTAGAAATTACTCAATTTTATACTGTTCAAATTTACATTTCCAACATCTGGAAGAAATGATTTTTAAAATACTTGCAATTATTTATGTTTATCATTTATGCTGCCTTCTTTATCTTAAAATTTAGTTATAGACTGAGAACAAACTGCAAAGCATATATTACTTGTTCATGAAATATTTCTGAATAGAACTAAGTGCTTCCTTATTTCAAACAAATCATGTTTCAGAAAACAAAAAATGTCATTGAGTTTTAAAATTTTTGAAATTCATATGTTTTCTTTAATTTTAACCTTTTTGACAATATATTTGAGCAATGGATGATTTTAGTCATGCATCTATTTTTAAGAAAAGTAAAGGTAGCAGTTTAGAACAAATGTTGTTAATATAAACATTGAACTTTACATTATTGCTTTAAAATTTAAATATATCTTTCTAAATACACATTTTACGCACTTTTTTTTTAAATTTTAAGTTTGGCTACCATTTTCTGAAATTTGGCTACCATTTTGTGGGGTGTTAGTAGCCATTGGCTACCAATTCAAAATTTGAGTGTTGAGGTATACTTCTCAGGTGCCCAAGTACTGGCCAATTTTAGAACTGCTAAATTTAATCCAGATTCCAGATCCGACGTAAACTGTGGATTTGTATGGGAAACATATATATACACACACACACACACACATTCTCTGTTTTATGTATATGGATTAATTTATTACTTATTGTTATTTATGGATTTGCGTTTTGGAACTAGAGATTCTTATTTTCAAAATTTTTCTGTGAAGACTTTATTTTTGACTTGCGTAGCGTTTGCCATTTTCTCGGTATTAGTTTGAATTTTATCTCATTTGTCACAATGCTGTGCTAATATATTAAAAATGGTTGTTAGCATACTTAGATAAAATGTAAAGCTGTCTGCAAACTTAAATAATTTCTTTAAAATTTTCTGCAAAAAAAAGGGGGCTTCTGAATCCTAAAGTGCTACCAACAACAAAAATATCAAGTTGTATGAAGTGCAGGTTCTACCATGAGGTTGGTTGTCAATCCGTCATGATTAATGAATGTGTCAGTTTCGTATGTAACAAGCTACTGCCCCACAATGAACAAAATCAAGACATATTTCAGATAGAAAACTTCCTAAATTTATAACTTTTTTAACAAAATGCAAAAATTTTCTGCAAACTTCGAAAGTTTTCTGCGAACGGTGTTCGCGAGTTCGTCTATGTTATCTGGGTTTGGTTGTTAGTATTGTATGGGCTCTATGAACTTTGTCATCCTGCCGGGTGTCACATTATGAATGCTGGGAGAAAAGATAAGCATTCTAAAGCTCTAAATTTGTAGCCGTATCATAATTACATTTATATCCAGGACCAAGGATGTCCAAAAAAGGACTCTCCCTTTACAATATCAATGAAATAGATAAATATTATTTTACATCGCTCAGCATTAGTTTCCTAACTATTGTTTCCTCCATTTTATCTGTGTAAGCATTATACTGGGAAAACGTAAAATCGCGGGCCCACCCACTAAATTAAGGCACGAGCCGCCACTGGCTGTCACTCTTTTAAAATAGTTGCTACACATTAAGAGTGTAGATTTCTAGTCTTGATCTGCATCATTCAAGCCTTAGTCCATTTAGTAACAATTTCCCATTTGTTAGTTTTTTTGTAGCAACAACAAATTTGCTTGACAATCGCCTTATAAACATTTTCTTTTAACTGCTAGAATAAAACTTCTTTACAATGAGGCAACCAATTGCCCTACAAATTTCCTTAAAAGAAAGTAAAATATACAAAAAATTTTGCTTTTTCGACTGTAAATATCCTGTGTAAAAATGTTCATCTGGTAAACAATTTGTGTTTTAGTACTAAGTGTTGATACTACTTTTTAGTAAAAAAAGTTACTCAATTCTTAACTTATTATACTTAATTAAGTTAGTTTAATTAATTATACTTAATTAACTTCTCTTAAGACTTAATTCTAAGCTGTAGCAAGTAATATTTATTCATGATCTAATTTTTTTACCCAGGCCATTGGTTCCAGAAATCTCTTAAAATCAATTACAAAACAAAGAGAAGCACAACAACAGCAACTACAAGCCTTAATAATTGAGAAAAAGTTGCAATTAGAAAGGTAAGTAAAAGAAATGAAATAAAAAGTATTAGTGTTGCACTCAGGGTCATACTAATAAATGAATATTTTTAGATTTCAATATGTTAATTGGTAAATTTTACCTTTCCTTTAAGGTTGAAAGTACAACATGAATCTTTGAAGAAAGAAGAAATGGAGCAAAATGAACTTATAGAACAATTTCTACTTCAAAAATGAATTTAGCAAAATTTTTATTATGAAATTACACTTAAAATGCATTTCTCAAAAAAAAAAAAAAAAAAAAAAAAAAAAAAAAAAAAAACATTCAAAAAGCTTCATGTAAGCAGCATTATTATTTGGGGTAAAAAATTAGCTGTAAAGCAAAAAGCTCTTGCTAATTACACCGGTATTACTGTGCAATTTTCATTTGAGCAATTCTTGTATATAGATAAATAAATAAAGTGTTCAGAGCTAAAATGGATCAAATTCATTTCAAATTGTTTTTTTTTTTTGACTTCAATTCTAAACTTAGTAGATTTTAGCAAGGAAACGTTATGTTAAGTGGATTAAATTGAAATGGAATTGATTCACTCCAGCTCAGAATGTATCATTCTATTAAGTAAGAAAAACAAAAAATATTTATTCATTTATTTTAAATTTTTTCAAGATTTCAATAATTACAAAAACTGCCTTTTTTTCTGATTTGCCCCAAAATCTAGGCACTTTTTTTTTTCACCTTGTCAATGTAAATAAAAACAGCAGCAGAAATGAGGTTTACAAATCTGTACAAATTTACGGCAAAAGTTACCCTGTGTACCAAATGTGTTCTTTCTAGGCCTTACCATTTTCTTGGGAAGCGCGCCACTCACAAACTTTTTATTTTTAACCACTGACATAAGAAGGAAGGGAGTTATAAATTTGACGTATCTACATATTCGTCTGTGGCACCGTACAGCCTAGACAGATGGACCTATTTTGAATTTTTTTTTTTTTTTTGAAAGGGGAAGTGATTGAGTGTGTTCTTAGCTAGGTCACGTCTCCAGATGACATTAATTAACAAAGATATTAATAAAAAACCTTTTAAGCGTTTTTATGGTTTTTGAAGTGAAAACATAGTAGAAAATTCAAAACAATAGTACTATACCCTATTCAACGAGAACTGATAGTAGAAGTAAACAAAGCAACGTGACACTTGGCGATACTGCTGTTTGCTTGGCGCTTAATATGAGTGAAAACAACGCCAACCAGATAAGCGAAATGTTCGCCCACGTTTTCCCCTTTTTTCGGGTTCTGATAGGAAAACTAAAAGCAATGTTTTTCAAACGCTGTTCATTTTTAACAACTGAAGTCAATCTATTTTACGATGCAAAGCATTAATATATGTTGTCAAAATAGCAAAAATAGCATTGGTTTTAGGAATTTATTTCCATAATAAATATTTGTAAGAAATATAAACAATCATTGTTTATTGTAATAAACATGAATCATTGTTTATTGTAATAAACAATGATTGTATTGTATCTTTAAACAATCATTGGAAATAAAGAGGAGTTAATGAAAGTTGTACGAAGCCCCCCCCCCCCCAATTCTTTTCATCATCTTCTCTCTGTATTCCCCCCCCCCCCAAACTGCCATTAAATATTTATTATTTTCTTTCCTTTGCAAAAGTTTTTTTAGTTCATGCGTCAATTGCTTTATTTCATA